>CAKNYM010048336.1:11005-37113 GCA_932195095.1 Andricus curvator | reverse complement strand
TTGAAAATGCATTCTGTGTTGATTTCGTAAACAATTTGAGCCTATTCGTTTAAAAATGGACAAACTCAGAACTCGTTTATGGAAATTGTTTAAATAATTAATCATTCTTGTAAATTTACATAGGCAACATTGAAAAGAGTCATCAGAAAGACTTTTCTCAGCATCATACAGAAAAGTAATCTGAAAGACTTCTTCGTTGAGAAATAGCCAAACTCTTGATTTTTTAATCGAAATTGTTTAAATAATTAATAATTCTTGTAATTTTACAAAGCAACATAGAAAAGAGTCATCCGAAAGACATTCTTAGTTGACTCCGTAAATAAATTCTGCCTATTCCTTTAAAAATATCCAAACTCTGAATGTGTTTATGAAAACTGTTGAAATAATTAATAATTCTCGTAAATTTGCAAAGCTTCATAGAAAAGATTCATCGGAAAGATATTCTTAGTTACTTCTGTAAAAAAATTGAGCCTATGCGTTGAAAAATAGCCAAACACTGAATTTGTTTATAAACATTGTTTAAATTATTAATATAATTATTATGGCCAACGGCCATACCACGCTGAAAAACCCAGTTCTCGTCAGATCACTGAAGTTAAGCAGCGTTGGACGCGGTTAGTACTTGCATGGGTGACCATTCAAGAATACTGACATGAGTGCTGTTGGCACATCGTGGGTGTGGTGAGCCCACACTTGTAGTTATTTATAACTACAAGAAAAACCTAGAAACACTACCCGAATCGGGTAGTGTCACGCCTACCCTGAAAGGGAAATGGTTTAATGGTATATATATATTGTGAATTTACGAAGCAGCCTGTAAAAGTCATCGGAAAGACATTCTAAGTTGAATCCGTAAAAAAATTGTATCTACTCCTTGAAAAATAGCCAAACTCTGAATATGTTTATAAATTTTTTCAAAATAATTAATGATTATTCTAAATTTTCAAAGTATCATAGAAAGGATTAATTTGAAATACATTTTTTCTTGATTCCCTCACCTAATTGATCCTATTCGTTAAAAAATGGCCGAGCTCTTAATTTGTTTATGAAAATTGTTCAAATAATTAATAAATGTTTGAAATTTGCAAAGCATTGTATAAAAAAGTCATTGGAAAGATATTCTTAGTTAATTCTGTGAAAAATTGAGCCTATTTCTGAAAAAATAGCCAATTTCTACCTTTTTGTCAAAAAATAGCCAAACTCTAAATTTGTTTATGAAAATTGTTTAAATTATTAATAATTCTTGTAAATTTACAAAGTAACATAGAAAAGAGACATCTGAGAGACATTCATAGTTGACTTCGCAAACAAATTGTACCTGTTCCTTGAAAAACATTCAAACTCTGAATGTTTATAAAAAATGTTTTTATAATTAATAATTATTGAAAATGTGTAATGTAACGTAGGAAAAACTTATTGGAAATGCATTTTTTGTTGATTCCGTAACCAAATTGAGCCTATTCGTTTAAAAATAGACAAACTCTGAATTCGTTTATGGAAATTGTTTAAATAATTAATTAATCTTGTGAATTTACATAAGCAACATAGAAAAGAGTCATCAGAAAGACTTTCCTCAGCATCATAGAGAAAAGTAATCTGAAAGACATTCTTACTTAAGTCTGTAAAAAATTGAGCCTCTTCGTTGAGAAATAGCCAAACTCTTGTTTTTTTAATCGAAATTGTTTAAATAATCAATAATTCTTGTAAATTTACAAAGCAACATAGAAAAGAGTCATCCGAAAGACATTCTCAGTTGACTCCGTAAATAAATTCTGCCTATTCCTTTAAAAATATCCAAACTCTGAATGTGTTTATGAAAACTGTTTGAATAATTAATAATTATTGCAAATGTGCAAAGTATCTTAGAAAAGAGTGATTGGAAATACATTCTTGGTGATTCCGTAAAAAAATTGAGCCTATTCGTTGAAAAATAGCCAAACTCTGAATTTTTTTATAAACATTGTTTAAATTATTAATTGTGAATTTACGAAGCAGCCTGGAAAAGTCATCGGAAAGACATTCTAAGTTGAATCCGTGAAAAAATTGTATCTATTCCTTGAAAAATAGCCAAACTCTGAATATGTTTATAAAAATTCTTAAAATAATTAATAATTATTGTATGTTTACGACCTTTCGTAGAAAATAGTTATTGGAAATACATTTTTTTGATACTCTAAACTATTGATCCTATTCGTTAAAAAAAAACCAAGCTCCTAATTTTTGTAGGAAAATTGTTTAAATAATTTATAATTATTGAAAATTTGCAAAGGTTCACACAAAAAACCCTTTGGAAAGATATTCTTATTTAATTCTGTAACAAAATTTCGCCTATTCGTTGAAAAATAGCCAAAAGCCAATTCTTGGAAAAATGGCCAAGCTCTGCATTTTTTTCATGCAAATTTTTTAATTAATCAATAATCATTGTATATTTACAAGATATCGTGGAAAATAGTTATTGAAAATACATTCTTTCTTGATACCCTAAACTAATTTATCCTATTCGTTGAAAAAAGGCCAAGCTGTTCATTTTTGTAGGAAAATTGTTTAAATAATTAATATCAATTGCAAAAATGCAAAGCATCACATAAAAACGTCATCGGAAATATATTTTTATCTAATTCTGTAAACAAAATTTAGCCTATTCATTAAAAAAAAGCCAAAAGTCTATTCTTGGAAAAATGGCCAAGCTCCGAATTTGTTTATGAAAATTGTTTGAATAATCAATAATTCTTGGGATTCTACCAAAAATACAAAAAAGTAATCGAAAAGATATTATTAGTTGACTGCATTTCCTTTAAAGATAAATAAACACATTTTTTAAATTTTCTAAAATTCTTTAAATTCCAAAATTCCAGTTTGCTCATAACTAAAAAGGCAAAGCAAAGTTAAACATTTCAGAAAAACCGCAACTGTCTAGCACATATCTAAGAGAAGATAGTTATAAACAATAAGCAATTTTTCAAATAGGTATGTTTGTTAACTTGCATTAAATAGTACCTCAGTAAGTGAACAGTGGACAAAAAGTTTAAGAGTTTAGAAAAACCCGCCACTTTTTAGAACTTATCTAAGAGAAAATAGTTATAAACAATAATAAGTTGCTTACACAAATATATTTGTTAACATGCATTATGAATTACTTTATTAAGTAAAAAGTGGGCAAAAAGTAAAAAATTTAAGAAGAAGCCGCAACTATCTAGCATTAATAAAGAAGAAGACAGTTATAAACAAGAAGTATTTATTTAAATAATTATTTTTGCTAAATTGAATTAATTATTAACTCCCTTCAAGTGAAAAGTAGACAAATAGTTCAAAATTTCAGAAAAAACCGCAACTTCCTGGCTTTATTCAAATTGAAGATTATTAACAATAATAATAAATTGTTTGAAAAATTAATTTTGTTAACTTTATTTATTATTTACTTCACTCTAATTGAAAATTGGACAAAAAGTGGAAATTTAAAAAGTAATATTTTATTCGTATTCTATGGCTAATTGTCAGGAGAAAATGTTGCGTTTCAACTCGATTCAGCTAATATTAATGATTTTGAATAAAATGTACAAAAACGTCTTTTTTTCTGATGGGAAATACGTGTTAAACTTCATGGGGTTTGCGCCACCTCTAACTATCAATAATATCATTTTTTCAGAACAAAAAAAATGTATTTATTTTTCTGTGGATTCGAATACATTTCCGGTAGTGTTCTAAAGAGTTGAAGTTCTCGGAGAAATCTTCATTTAAAAAAATTAATTTTCAACTAAAAAGAAAAGGATTTTTAGCCAAAGAAATTATTTTTAAATCACAATGATGAATTTTCAACCAAAAATATGACATTTTTACCAAGTAGTTAGTTGAATTTTCAACCCAAAAGATTAATTTTCTATCAACAAAAAAAAACGAATTTTCAACTAAACAGTTTTTCTTTTCAATTAAAGAAATTAATTCTTAACAAAAGATGGAATTGTTAAATTTTCTACTAAACAGATAATTTTTTAACGAAAAAGATTATATTTCTATCAAAAAAGGTCAATTTTCCACAAAAAATGTACTAGTTAAAGGGAATTTTCAACTAACATGATGAATCTTCAACTAAAAAAAAATTTAATTTTCAACTAAATACATGCATTTCAAACTAAAAAGATAAATTTTCTACCAAAAATAAAGTAGGATAATTTTCAGTCAGTAAAATAAATTTCCAAACAAAAAACAAACGAATTTTCAACCCAAGAAACTAATTTTTAACCAAAAAGATGAAATTTCAACTAATGAGAGAGTACTCTTTTACAAAAAAAAAGATAGATTTTCAACAAATAGTTAAATTTTCACCGAAAACAGATAAATTTTCAACTAAAAATAGAATAGTTTAATTTTCAGTAAAAAAAATAATTTTCAATAAAATTAAATATAATAATAATAATTAATAATTCAACGGAATAGTATAATTTTCAGCCAAGAAGATTAAATTTCTATAAGAAAAGATAAATTTTCGACAAAAAATGGAACAGTTACATTTCCAGTTTAAAAAATTAATTCTAAATAAGAAAAATCTCATTTTCAACCAAAAAGATCAATTTTCAACCAATAAGATGAATTTTTAACAAAGTACATACATGAATTTTCAACCAAATATTTGAATTTTTAAAGGAATTTCCAACCAAAAGGATGAATTGAGGGTTCGGATCAAAGAATGGGTCACGCGCTCGAAAACTTGGAAAAGTATTGTCCACGCGTCTCGTGATATCCAAATTTTGAAGTTCAAAAAATTAAATTTTTAAAAATATGGACATATATAAAAGGGCAAGACGGAACTTTTTTATATCTGCAGTTTTTTCGTCCGATGAATATTTTTAATAGTAAAAATGAAAAAGTGAAAACAAAATTTCCCCAAATTCAATTATTTTTTAAAACATAAATCGTCAAAACTCAGCTAAATATTATTGAAACTGTTTAAAATTTGGTACACGCACGCAATGTACCCTAGCAATACCTACAAAATTAAAAAAGCAATCAAAACTGCCTATTGTTTAATAATAATTAATTGCAAATTGAGACCGGTCGATGAGCACGTTTTTTTTAGTTTCGGCAAAGAAAAGTATCGAGTAAACTTCAGAGTTGAAAGAACTTTCAGTGAGACATTAGTTCCTCACTATTAAAGTAAGATTTCCGGAAATTTTTAGATCGATTCATTAAAAATTGACGGAAATATCCATTATGTAATCAAGCACACGACGGCGTCTACGATGGCAAGCGCTTCTCAACGTTCGCTTGTACTCCGCCGGTACTCGCCTATAAAGGACGCGACTTTTCAATAATAATTAAATATTTTAAAAACTGCCTCTTGCCCCCAAAAGATAGAAATTCGACTGCTTTATATTTTTTTGACTTTCTATTGTTTTCAGTGAATTAACATTTAATTAAAAAGCAGAACATTTCTTCCTTCGCAATTTTTTCCAACCTTTACTTTGTTTTCTTCTTTACAGCAATAAAGAATTTAGTTTGTTATAAAGATGGATGAAGACGAATAAAGATTTTAGTTGTTGAAATTATTATACAGAGAAATATAGGAGTTCGAATTGTTTAAAAATTCGTCATCAAATTTCCCCGCTTTAATTAGGTTGTTCCCAGAATTTAAATCCAACAGTGAATGCTCGTTTTCATTATTTTTCATTTTCGATGGTATATTTGATAAATTCAAAAACAATTTTTAATAGTAACATTCAACATCCAAGGATTCGTTATACGTCGCTGCGTCGAAAATTTCAAAACAAAGGCACTAGAAGGTTTGTTTACATTCTTTATTACTGTAAAGAAGAAAACAAAGTAAAGAGTGGAAAAAATTGCGAAGGAAGAAATTTTCTACTTTTTAATTAAATGCTAATTCACTGAAAACAAAAGAAAGTCAAAAGCATATAAAGCAGTCAAATTTCTATCAATTGGGGACAAGAGGCAGGTTTTAAAATATTTAATTATTATTGAAAAGTCGCGACCCTTATAGGCTAGTACCGGCGAGGGTAGAAGCGAACGTTGAGAAGCGCTTGCCATCGTAGACGCCGTCGTGTGCTTGATTACATAATGGATATTTTGGTCAATTTTTAATGAATCGATCTAAAAATTTCCGGAAATCTTACTTCAATAGTGAGCAACAAATGTCTCACTGGAAGTTCTTTCAACTCTGAAGTTTCCTCGATACTTTTCTTTGCCGAAACTAAAAAAACGTGCTTATTGACCGGTCTCAATTTGCAATTAATTATTATTAAACAATAGGCAGTTTTGATTGCTTTTTTCATTTTGTAGGTATTGCTAGGGTACATTGCGTACGTATACCAAATTTTAAACAGTTTCAATAATATTTAGCTGAGTTTTGACGATTTATGTTTTAAAAAATAATTGAATTTGGGGAAATTTTGTTTTCACTTTTTCATTTTTACTATTAAAAATATTCATCGGACGAAAAAACTGCAGATATAAAAAAGTTCCGTCTTGCCCTTTTCTATATGTCCATATTTTTAAAAATTTAATTTTTTGAACTTTAAAATTTGGATATCACGAGATGCGTGGACAATACTTTTCCGCGTTTTCGAGCGCGCGACCCATTCTTTGATCCGAACCCTCAATTCTCCACAAAAAAAAGTTCTATTTATTTCTTTCATACGATCCATATTTTTCGAATAATAGCCGGGCAAAGTCCAAAAATTTGTAAAAAATGTTGAAAACTTGCACTTATACTAGTTCTGAAATAACATTGGATAAATTTATGCACTAATTGTCGGTAATATCAATATTAATGAATAAATAATGCATTAACAACTTATTTTTCATTGTTTATAAATAATTTTATTAATGAAATAAATGTTTTCATTATATACGGTTTTCACAATTGCGAGCCTATCTGCCTATGTATATAAGTATTTGAGACCACTAACTCGAAAAATTTAGAGAATAGCTTAGTCCTTTAGTCCTTCAGAAAGAAGGAGAAGATTAAGGGAAAAAAATACGTATTAAGGAAGAAGGAGAATAATTAAGAAAGAAGAATTAAAAAAAGGAGGAGACGAAAAGACGAAGGGAAAGAATTATAAAATAAGAAGAAAACTTAAGGAAGAAGGAGATGGAGAGGAATTAAGGAGAAAAGGAAAAATTCAGGAAGAAGGAGGTGATTCAAGGAAGAAGGAACAAAAAATGGATAAGGAAAAGGAGATTAGGCAACAAAGAAGCAGAAGGAGAAGAATTACGGAAAAACGAGAAGTAGAAGAATTGAGGAGGAAAGAGAAGGGGATTTATTAAGAAAGAATAAAAGAAGAAGAAATAAGAAAGGGAAAGAATTAAGGAAAAAACTAGTATTAGAATAATTAAGGGAGAAAGAGGAGATTAATTGAAAGGAAGAAAAACGAGAAGAATTGAGGGAAAAGAGAAGTAGAAGATTTAAGGAAGATGGAGAAGGAGAGACATGAAGGAAGAAGAAGCATAAAAGATAAGGAAGAAGGATAAAGAATATGCAGAAGAAGATGTAGAACAAATAAGAAAGAAGGAGAAGAATTAAAGAAGAAGGTATGAGAGAAGAATTAAGGAAGAAGGAGAATGATACGGATGACGAAAGAAGGAGAAAGAGAAAAAATAAAGACGAAGTAGAAAGAGAACAAATATGAAGGAGAAGAAGGAAAAGAAGAAGAATTAAGTAAGAAGGAGAAGGAGGAGAATAGAGAACGGAGAAGAAGAAACATAATTCAGGAAAAGTAGAAGAATTAAGGAAGAAGAAGAAAGAGATTAATTAAGAAAGGCGAAGGAGAAGAGTTAGGAAAGGAGAATAATCAAGAAAGGAGGATAAGAAGAAAAAATAAGGACGAAGTAGAAAAAAAAGAAATATGAAGAATTGAGGAAGAAGGAAAAGACGGAAAAGGAGATGAACTGAAGGAGAAGGAGATTAATTAAGAAAGAAGGAGAAGAGTTAGGGGAGGAGAATAATTAAGGAAGAAGAACAAATATCGATAAGGATAAGGACGAGGATAAGGATGGTGATGGAGGTAGGGAAAGGGACAAGGAATTGGACAGGGATAAATACGAGGCTAAGGATGGGGACTATGACATGGACAGAGACAAGGATAAAGGTGGGGATGATGATAAGGATAAAGGATAACATTCCAGCGACCAAGCTATTCTCTAAATGTTTCGAGTAAGTGGTCTCAAATACTTACATACATATAGGCTCGCAATATTGTGAAAGCCGTATATTATCAGGGTTGCGATTCGGCGGACGATTTCAAATTCCCGGTCATTTCCCGGTTTTCCCCGGTCAAGTTTTTCAATTTTCCCGGTCAACTCAAAGTAACATATTTATATTTGCCGCAAAACGCAAACATTTATTTTAATTCATGACGTTCGTGCTAAACATCTTTTAACACAACAGAGCAAAACGTTGCAAAATAAATGAATTTTGAAAAAAATACTTAAATTTCCCACTAAAAAATATCAATTTTTTACAAAAAATGGAATAGTTAAACTTTCAGTTGAAAAAATTAATTTTCAACAAAAAAAAACGGATTTTCAACAAAATAGTTCAATTTTCAACCAAAGTGATGAATGTTCAAATCAAATTATGAATCTTTATCTGCAATAGTTAAATTTTAAACCAAAAAGATAAATTTTCAACTAAAATGATGAATATTTAACTGGAACACTCGAATTTTCAACCAAAAAGACGAATTTTTAAAGAAGATTACATTTTAAATAAAAAGATTAATTTTCTACCCAAAAATACAATTTTTCAACCAAATACATTAAGTTTTAAAGAAAGGTTTGAAGTTTTAATAAAAGAAGACAAATTTTCAACCAAATAGTTAAATTTTTAACTGGAAAAATAATAATTTTCAATCGAAAATGGAATAGTAACATTTTTAGTTTAAAAAATTATTTTTAAACCAAACATAAGAGTTTTAAACTAAAACAATGAATCTTTAACTGAAATAGTTCAATTTTCAAAGCAAAAAATTAATTTTTACTAAAAAAAGATAAATTGTCAACCAAAACTTTAATAATTAAATTTCAAGTAAAAAAATTAATGTTTAACCAAACAGATGAATTTTCAACAACAGCTGTGGAATTTTCAATTGGAATAAGTTAAATTTTCAGTTAAAAAAATTAGTTTCAACAAAAAAAAACTAACTTTTAACAACAACAAAAACTAACTTTCAAAATAATAGTTACATTTTCAAACCAAGTGATGAATTTTCAAATAAAATTGTAAATATTTAACTGCAATAGTTGAATTTCAAACCAGAAAGATGAATTTTTAACTGAAATGATGAATCATTAACTAGAATAATTGAATTTTTGACCAAAAAGATTAATTTTCAACCAAGAAGATTAATTTCTACCAAAAAGACGAACTTTCAACTAACAAAGATAATTTTTCAACCAAAAATTGAATAATAAAATTTTTAGTCAAAAATGAATGTTCAACCAAAGACATGAATTTTGAACTAAAATTATGAAATATTCAACTGCATTAATAGTTACATTTTCAGTTGAAAAAAATAATAATTTTCAACCAAAAAACATCCAAAGAAAAAACCAATTTTCAATCAAACAGCTCATTTTTCAACCAAAGAAATGAATTTTTAATTAAAACGATGGATTTTCAACTAAAAAAAAATTAATTTTTAACAAAAGAGCTTAACTTTCAACCAAATAATTTTATTTCAAACTTAAAAGATGAATTTTCAACTAAAATAATAAATATTTGACTGGAATACTTGAATTTTTAACCGAAAAGAAGAATTTTTAAACAAGAAGATTAACTTTCAAAGAAAAATAAGATAATTTTGTACCAACAAAAAAAATCGATTTTTTAACAAAATACATGAATTTTCATCGGAATAGTTAAATTTTCAATTAAAAAGACAAATTTGTATCCAAATTGTGGAATTCCGAACTTGAAAATTTTAATTTTCAACTCAGAATGGAACAGTTTAATTTTCGTTTAAAGAAATTAATTTTCAACCATACTGGTAAATTTTCAAATAAAATGATGAATCTTCAACTGAAATGATGAATCTTTAACTGGAATAGTTTAATTTTATGCCAAAAAGATGAATTGTCAACCATAATGATTAATTGTCTAGAAAAATAGATGAATTTTCCACAAAGTACATACATTTTCAAACAAATAGTTTAATTATTAAATGAAAAATATCAATTTTCAACCAAATAGTTGAATTTTCATCAAAAAAAGATAAATTAATTTTTAACAAAAGTTTAACTTTTAACCCAGTAGTTGAATTTCTAACTAAAAAACGATGAATTCGCAACGAACAATGTAAAAAAAATTTCTATTATAATTCAGAAATATTTCTTCTTTGAAATTCTACTTCTACTCTGAAAACTGCTTGAAGTACTTTTATTACCTAAAATTTAGAAGAAGGAACTTTCAAATTATGACGAATTCTGACTTGAAAGAGGGATTTTTTAAAATTCCTTTTTTCTCAATCCGAATTATAATTCCTTCGAAAAATTCCCATTCCATGTAAAACATTCCCTGTTCCAAGTGAAATTATATTTCTTGAATTTTGCTATGATCAGAAGTAAATTCCCGGTTTTTAAATTAAATTCCCGGTCATTTCCCGGTTTCCCGGTCAAGTCGCCACCCTGATAATGAAAACATTTATTCCATAAATGAAATTATTTATAAACAATGAAAAATAAGTTGTTAATGCATTATTTATTTATTAACATTGATCTTACCGACAATTAGTGCATAAATTTATCCAATGTCATTTCAGAACTAGTATCAATTAATTTTACTGAAAATTTAACTTTTCCACTTTAGATTGAAAATTTATCTTTCTTAGATAAAAATTCAACTATTTGTTTGAAAATTGGTGTATTTCCTTTCCTTTATTTGAAAATTCAACCATTTGGTTGAAAATTCAATTATTTTGTTCAAAAGTTTGTTTTTTTTGTGAAAAATTAAACTTTTTTTTAACATTTGTTTTTTTTTTTATTGAAAATTCTTCATTATGGATTGAAAATAATCTTTTGTATTAATATATTTTTGGGTTGAAGATTCAACTGTTTTATAGAAAATTCGTCTTTTTTGATATAAAATTAATCATCTTGGTAGAAAATTGATCTTTTGTATTAAAAATTCATTTCAGTAGGTTGAAAATTAAACTATTTGATAAGAAATTAAACTATTTTGTTTGAAAATGTAATTATTTTGTTAAAAATTCTACTCTTTGGTCGAAAATTCAACTATTTTTTGAAAATTCGTCTATTTTGACAAAAAATTCATCCTTGGGCACTTATTTTTGTTGAGACTTAATCTCTTTTATTTAAAAAATGGACCATTTGGTTGAAAATTCAATTATTTTGTTCAAAAGTTATCTTTTTTGGTCAAAAATTCAATTTTTTTTAACATTCTTCTTTTAGATAGCAAATTCGTCAGTATGGATTGAAAATTTATATTTTATATTCTCATATTTTTAGGTTGAAAATTCAACTGTTTTATAAAAAATTCGTCTTTTTGGCTTGAAAATTCTACAGCTTGGTAGGAAATTAAACTGTATGGTTGAAAATTAACTTTTTTGTTGAAAATTGATATTTTTTGGTTGAAAATTCAACTATTTTGTTTAAAAATTGATATTTTTAATTGAAAATTGACTTTTTCTATTTGAAAATTCAACTATTTGGTTGAAAATTGACGTATTTTGTTGAGAATTCGTCTTTTTTGTAAAAAATTAACTTCTTGTTTAAAAATTAATCTATTTCAGTTGAGGATTCAACTATTTTGTTCAACATTCATATTTTCTGGCTGAAAATTCAAAAGCTTGATAGAAAATTCTTTTTTTTGTCTTGAAAATTCAACAATTTGGTCGGAAATTAAACTATTTGGTTAAAAATTCATATTTTTGGTCGAAAGTTCAACTATTTTGGTTGAAAATTGATATTTTAAATGATGAATTTTCAACAAGAAAAATTCATGTATCAAACAAGAAGGTTCATTTGTTTTGTTGAAAATTTGTCTTTTTGGTAGAAATTAATATTCTTGGTTGAAAATTAATCTTTTTTTTGTTGAGGATTCAACTATTTAGTAGTAAATTCATGTTTTTAGGTTGAAAATTCAACTTCTTTTTTGTAGAAAATTCGTCTTTTTGGCTTGAATATTCATCTTTTTCCGTTAAAAATGATCTTTTTTTGTTGTCGAAAATTCAACTTTTCAAGTTGATAATTTAACTATCTTTTGAAAAATTCGTGTTATTGCCTTTTTAATTTAACTATTTGGTTGAAGTTCAATTTTTTTGCGCCAAAATTCCACCATTTGGTTGAAAGTTCTCAACTATTTGGTGTTAAATGCAACTGTTTAATTGAAAATTATTATTTTTATTTATATACCATTAAACCATTTCCCTTTCAGGGTAGGCGTGGCACTACCCGATTCGGGTAGTGTTTCTAGGTTTTTCTTGTAGTTATAAATAACGACAAGTGTGGGCTCACCACACCCACGATTATTTAAATTCAACTATTTAATTAAAAGTTAATATTTCGGGTTTAATAGTCTGTTTTCTAATCCATTCAACTTTTTAACTTATAAAAATTCAGTCCGAATTTAAAAGAAGAGTCTAAATGAGTTCTTTCTGTTTTAAAAATAAAATGAATTCCTGAAAAATTGATTTATCAGTGGTTGCTCACGTCTTTTTTTATATTTATGAAAATCATATTATTATACAAGTCGTATGGTCGTGAATTCTGAACAGTAATTTGGAGGCGGTAACTACTATGTTGTAAATAAAGGAACCTTGTTATTTTTCGCAAAAAAGGAACTGTAGGAAAATGTTTTTTTTTTTCAAGTTCGGTATTTCGACAAAAACCGGGACATTTTACTACAAACCGGGACGCTTCTCAAAACACCCAAAAACTGGGAAATGTCCCGGAAAACCGGGACGCCTGGTCACCCTAGTTTACGGACGCAGTTAATTATTTGGAGTTTGGTCTGAATCACCCTCATTGGCAGAAAAATATTGATTACTCATCAGTGGACTTTGTATATTATTATCGTCTCACGGTCATCCGTTTTATATATGCACAATAATTATGTTGAAAAATACGTGGTGGGCAGATAAATAGAAAGTGATATTCCGTCATGCGCACTCGGCGTTAGTCAGCTGTTTTCGGTGTGTTGGTGCGTCAGTGAAACACGTCAGTGCGCGAAGAAGTTTGCCGGAGTGAGTTTCGTCTGCTCCTGTTTGTTTTGTCCCGGTAGTGATTATCCAAAAATCCGGTAAGAATTTCGATTGGAAACTGTGCCACAAGGATACAGTGACATTCTCAGTAAATAATCCGACTGTACACTTTATACCAAGTACTTGCTTGCTCTCTCGAATATCAAATATTTAGTATCAAAAACAATTGCTTAGTCATTGTCAGTCATTATAGGTGCAGGTCATTTATTGCGATCTTCCTTTTATATTTTCTTTTGTTTTTATAAATAATTATTGTGCTTCCGAAAAAAAAGTTATTGTATTTATATAGAGTAAATTCCTGTTTCACACAATGCGTTTTCTTTAGAGAAGGTTATCAATTCTAGGTTATGTCCAACTTCTCAAAACTTGTTGAAACGTGAACTGATCGTTCAAAATTGTATAATTTTAATTTAAAATCCTTGTATTTTAATATTTTTTATAATTTATAATCATTGTGTGTAATTTTAAAGTAGAAAAGGTTAAAATTGGAATAATGTCATGTTAACAAAATTCAAAATTATTTGGTTCTAATTAAAATCGTTCAAAATTCATTGTTGAATACGTAATCGTTTACATACTACGTGAATATGACGAAGTGGCTATTTTTAGTTTGTTCTTTTGAATTTTCTGGAATTTTGTTAATCGCAATTTCCACATGAGGAATTTTAATCCTAAAACTTTATTTCTAAAAGAGAACATTTAAATTGTAAATGATTCTTTCATAATAAAGACCACAATTCTGTTCTGAACTTTATAACGACACGACTAAAAAATTCCCAAGTTATAAAATTCCCGAATTGGAAAATTCCTGAACAGTAAAGTTCCTCACAGAAAATTCCGAATTTAATCAATCAACAATTTTTTAAATAAATTTTACTTATTTATTAAAAATACAGTAATGAAACATTCGTATGAAAAAAATATTTTTAATGTTTAAAGTTTGCAAAATTATTGTTTGAATTTGAAATAACTATAATTGAAAAAAAAAATTTCATCCAGAAATATATATTTTTCAATTGTTATTTTAAATTCAAACAATAATTTTAGAAACTTTAAATATTAACAATATATGTTATCAAATGAAAATATTTGATTATTGTATTTATAATAAATAGATAATATTTATAACATTTTAATTCTTTAAATTCGGGAATTTTCTAGTTCAGATATTTTATATTTTTATAATTCGGGAATTTTATTATTCGGGAATTTCATAATTTATGAATTTTATTATTCAAGAATTTTATAATTCGGATATTTTATTATTCGGAAATTTTATAATACGGAAATTTGTTCTATTCAGATATTTTATTATCCGAGAATTTTATTATTCGAAAATTTTATAATTCAACAATTTTATTATTCGACAATTTTATAATTCGGATATTTTATTATTTGAGAATTTTATTATTCGGGAATTTTATAAATCAGGAATTTTACTATTCGCAAATTTTATTATTTGGATATTTTATTATTCGGAAATTTTATAATTCAGGAATTTTATAATTCAGGAATTTTATAATGCAGAAATTTTATAAATCAGAAATTTTACTATTCGAAAATTTTATAATTCAGGAATTTTACTGTTCGGGAATTTTATTATCCGGAAATTTTATTGTTCGGATACCACATTATTCGGGAATTTTACTATTCGGAAATTTTATTATGCGGTAACTTTATTATTCGGCAATTTTACTATTCGAAAATTTTACTATTAGGAAATTTTATTGTTCGGATACTCTATTATTCGGGAATTTTCCAATTCGATAGTAGTATAAACTGTTAGGGAATCGTATTATTCGGGAATTTTATAATTTAGGAATTTCACTATTTTAAAGGATATTTAAAAGTTTTTATTTAGAAGTAATTAAAATTTTGAAAATATTTCCAAAAACTTGAAACAAAATGTAGATAATGTAGATAAGATAATAAGACAAAAATCTTAAGATTCCTGGGGATATTAAAAGTTTTTCTTTCTTTTGAAAAGTTAATTTGAAGAGAATATTTAAAAATATCTTAAAACATTACAAAAAAATCAAAAATTATCAAAAATGAATCCGGAAAACTTTAAGACAATTCTAGGAATAATTCCAGTCGGTCTGAAAGATATTTAGGAATTGTATAAGTTTTGAAGAGATTAAGAATATTTTAATACTTTGAAAGTTTTCCAAAAATTAAAAAAAAAATTAGTTATTTCCATGTTTCAAAAAGCCCTAAATATCTTTAAGTTAACACAAATTTTTCCTAAAGTTTTGTAAAAATGTTGTAAAATAAAAAAAGATTCTTCGAAATTTTCTAGATACTTTTTCGATTTATCTGAAATCTTAAAAAATCTTTTTGAATTTTCTCTTGATATCTAGGTAAATTATATTTATGTAACTTTCAAGCAAATAAACAAAGAAATTAAAAAAAATAAATAGTTATTCGAAATTTTTATCTTGTATTAAACATTATTTTTCCCTTGAAAATAGGATCTGCCTCACATTTTTCTTCTGTCTTGACTGAAAAATCTTTTTTGGTTGAAAATTCTTCTGTTTGATTTAAAAATTCGTCTCTTTTAGTAGAAACTTCATTTTTTTCATTAAAATTACAACTCTTTTGTTTTAAATTAACATCTTTTTTAATTTTAATATCAGCTATTATATTTTTCGTTAAGACTTCATTTTTTTTTTGTTAAAAATTCAACTACTAGGTTAAAAGCTAAACTATTATGTCAGAAATTCACTTGTTTGGTTGAAGATTCATAATATTGTAGAGCAAAATTTACCACTTCGTTTAAAGATGTAACTATTTTATTAAAAATTTGTCTTCTTTGTCAGAAAATTAATCTTCGTTGAAAATTTTTCTTTCTGATTAAATTCCACTATTTTCTTGAAATTTTGTTAAAAAATTAATTAAACTATATTTTTTAAATTAAAATCTTTTCTGATTACAATATCAAATATTACATTTTTCGTTAAGAATTAATATTTTCTGGTTAAAAAGCCTTTTCTGGTTGAAGATCCATAATTTTTATTGAAAATTTGTCTTTTTCGGTAGAAAATTACTCTTCTTGATAGACAATTCATATTTTAAGGTTAAAAAAATAAACGGTTTCATTGAAATTCGTTTCTTTTGGGAAACATTTAATTTTTTTTATTTAAAAATACAACTGGGTAAAATATAATCTTTTTTGGTTGATGATTCAACAATTTTTTTGAGAATTTGTCTTTTCTGGATCAATTCAACTGTTTTGGATTAAAAATAAAAATCTCATTTTTTGCTTTGAAATATCAACTACATTTTTCGTTAAGAATTCATCTTTTTCGTTTGCAAATTGAATTGTTTAGTTGAAGATTAACTTTTTTGTTGAAATTTTGATTTGACGTATCTGAAATTCTCAAAAATCTTAAGAAAATTATATTTATATAACCATAAAAATAATTCAACAAATAAACTTCAAAAAATAATTATTTTTATTAATAATTTAATATTGCTGATTCAATGATTTTAAAAATATCCTAGGAAAGTTTCAAATGATTTTTTATTTTCAAACATGAATTTTAAGAGAAAATGGAAAAAGTTTTCGAAATATATCAAATGATTTCCTACCATTTTTGAAGAGAATGTAGAAGATTTTAAAGCAACATTTTCCAACTTTGCAAAATTACAAAGTTTCATTAAAAATTCGTGTAAGTTTAAGAGGTGCTTAGAAGTTTTGAACATATACAAAAATAATTTTAAACTTAAAAATATCTCATCAAATTAAAAAAAAATGCAGATATTTAAAGATTTTAAAAAATTAGGAGCTTTTTAAGAATTTTGAGACATTTCAAAGGAATAAAATTTTTCTCCTAAGATTCGTGGAAAAACTTCAAAATGATTTTTTATTTCGAAAAATTTGATTTTAAATAAAATTTGAAATGGTTTCATACGATTTCTAAAAATTTCAAGTTTTGCATTAGTTTATAACATATTTCAAAGTTTAAGATGTTCTGAAAAAATTCGAAAATATAAATCTTGAGAAGATTTCAGAAAATTTGAAACAAAATATAGAATCTTGAAGATTTTGAAAAAGAGACTTTTTAAGAATTTTGAAATGTTTCAAGATATAGAATTTTTTTTTAAGTTTCCTGGAATATTTAAAGTAATTTTTTATTTTGAAAAATCAATTTTGAGAGAATGTTTAAAAAGATTTTTAAAAGATTTCCAAGATTTTCAGAAAAGATTTACGTAATTTGATCAAATATTTTTGAAATTCTTTCTAACTTCTACAAGTTCTAAATACCTTTTAAACTGACTCGAATTTTTCCTACAATTTTGTAAAAAACTTGAAAAAGAAAAAATTATACTTTTTCAATTGATCTGAAATCTTTAAAAATCTGTTTAAACTTTTTCATGAATCTTAGGAAAATTATATTTATATAACCTCAAAACAAATAAATTAAAATAATAGTTACTTGAATTTTGTATTTTGTATTAAAAATGATATTTTCCCTCAAAGTATAATTTATTTAAATTTCGTTTACTTTATTGACTGAAAAGTCTTTCTTGTTGAAAATTCAACTCTTTTGATAAAAAAACGTCTTTTTGGTTTAAAAATTTATTTATTTCGGTAGAAATTTCGTATTTTATGGTAAAAATCGCAACTATTTGGTTGAAAATTAATCTGTTTTGGTTGAGGATTCTAGTATTTTGTTAAAAATTCTTCTTTTTTGGATGAACTCACCTCGTTTTAATTTAAAATAAAAATCTTTTTTCGTTGAAAATTAAACTATTTAGTTAGAAGTTGAACAGCTTTCTTAAAATTTAATTTTTTGGTTGAACATTCGTCATTTTAGTTAAAAAGTAATTTCTTTTGAAAAACATTTGATCTTTATTGGTTCAAAATGCAACTGGTCGAAAATTAATCTTTTTTGGTTGAAAATTTAACTATTTGATTGAAAATATTTATTTGATTCACTAATAAAAAATGTGAATTATGAAGATGTTTAATTTTTAAGGCCACACAATTGAAATTGCACAATTGGGGAACTTTTATATCATTAACTCAATACTTATGAGCCACTTTATCCAGTTTAAAAAAAATGTTCACTTGTTTGTTTATTTTCAGTCTCTGTTTTTTCTACATTTTTGCAAGTTAAAATAATGTAATATTTTTTTTTTATTTCAACAAATTTAAATTTTATTCTTAAATTTAGAATAAAATATTTTAAATGAGTTTTTCAAAAATTGAGGTTTTTAGTTTCGAAGCCTTAAAAATAAACAGTTTAATATTAAGCTGTCATAAAATTAATAATTTAAGATTGAAACTACTGAGAAAAAATATTAAATAAAATCAAATTCGACCAAACCTTTTTTGTCCTTCATTGGTCCTTGATTATTTATTAATTATACATAAAGACAAGTTGAGACTTGCGTTAAATCATTTCAGGAACACGATCTCTGCTCAAAATAAGCTTCAATACAAGAATGCGTATTTTAAGACCCCTTTCATATTCCATCGGGTTACCTACATTCATCCGAAATTTTTCAGGCACGTACACTTCATTTGAAATAATCTTTAAGTAAAAAAATAACTTTACTATAAAGAGTGCATGCTTTTCCATTCACGCATTTTTGACTCACCCGGAGAAAAATGAATTCAAAGTGAATTCAAATCTCCATAATTTTTAGGAGTTTAAAAATTGTTTTCGTGTTTTTTTCTACGAAGTTGGCTTGCAAAATGTGTTGTCTTTAAGGCAATGTCAAACTTAGACGATTTCCACCTTACCGACATTATTTTTGGAACAGTTTACCTTCACGTTTCTTTTAGTTTCTTTTAGTTTCTTTTATTTTACTAGAAAATTATGGGCGCACTAATTACCCTTTCTTTAGAAACAAACTCGGTTTATTTTCCAATATTTTGTTATGGATTTTACATAAAATCTTATATGATTTGAGAACGTTGCATATGATTTACAGAAGTTTTCTAATTATAGCGAGAATATTGTAGGAAATTCAATATGAATGACACCATTTTTTCCACTTACTTACAATTCATTAAAATTGGCGGATTTTTTTTCATTGACAAAATATGACTCTCCGTATATATATGACACCGTAATTTTAATATTTGTTTAACGTTTAAAAAAAATAAAAAATACATTTTCAAGGTATTTTCTGAATTCGATTCGAATTTTCTATAAGGCTCCATTTACCGCGTTTTTGGACATATTTGTCACATAAATGTATTAAATTATTTTGTTTTTGTATTAAAAATTTATTTTTTATTCATTTGATGAGTCATCATTTTAGTTGAAAAATCTTCTTTTTTCTTTGTTCAAAATTTAACTATTTTGTTAAATTTTTGTTTAAATTATTTTTTAACTCAAAATTTAACTATTCTATGTTTGGTTGAACATCAATCTTCTTCAGTTGAAAATTCAACTATTTGTTTGAAAAATTTCTGTATTTTGTTGAAACTTTGTCTTTTGTGGTAGAATATTAATCTTCTTGGTGACTAATTCACTTTTTTGGTTGAAAATTCAACCATTAGGTTAAAAATTCCGTTAGAAATAAAATATTTGATTGAAAATTCATGTATTTTGTTGAAAATAAATCTTTTTTGGTAGAAAATTAATCTTTTTTGTTCAAAATTAATTTCTTTGGTTTAAAAATTAGTTATTTTTTATATTGAAAATTAACTTTTTTAAATTGAAAACTAACTATTTTATGTCCGGTTGATCATCAATCTTGTTCAGTTGAAAATTCAACTATTTGTTGGAAAATTTCTGTATTTTAATGAAACTTTGTCTTTTGTGGTAGAATATGAATCTTTTTGGAGACTAATTCACCTTTTTGGTTGAAAATTCAACTATTAGGTTGAAAATTCAGTTACAAATTAAAATATTTTGTTGGAAATTCATGTATTTTGTTAAAAATTATTCTTTTTTGTTGGAAAATTAATCTTTTCGTTTGGAAATTCATTTCATTGGTTGAAAATGATTTTTTGTATTGAAGATTAATTTTTTATGTTGAAAATTAATCTTCCTGATGACTATTTCACCGTTTTGGTTGAAAATTCATGTATTTTGTAAGAAATTAATCTTTTTTGGTAGAAAATTAATCTTCTTGGTGACTAATTCACCGTTTTGGTTGAAGATTCATGTATTTTGTTAAAAATTAATCTTTTTTGGTAGAAAATTTATCTTTTTGGGTCAAAGTTAATTTCTTTGGTTTGAAAATTAGCTTTTTCATATCGAAATTTTATTTTCATCTGAAAATTTAACTATTTCCTGTTCTGTTGATCATCAATCTTCTTCAGTTGAAAATTCAACTATTTGTTTTAAAAAATTCTGTATTTTGTTGAAACTTTGTCTTTTGTGGTAGAATATTAATCTCATTGGTGACTAATTCACCTTTTTGGTTGATAATTCAACCATTAGGTTAAAAATTCCTTTAAAAATAAAATATTTGATTGAAAATTCATGTATTTTGTTGAAAATTAATCTTTTTTTGGTAGAAAATTAATCTTTTTTGTTCAAAATTAATTTCTTTGGTTTAAAAATTAGTTTTTTTTATATTGAAAATTAATTTCTTTAAATTGAAAACTAACTATCTTATGTCCGGTTGATCATCAATCTTGTTCAGTTGAAAATTCAACTATTTGTTTGAAAATTCATGTATTTTGTTAAAAATTATTCTTTTTTGTTGGAAAATTAATCTTTTTGGTTGAAAATTCATTTAATTGATTGAAAAAGATTGTTTATATTGAAAAATAATTTTTTATATTGAAAATTAATCTTCATGGTGACTAATTCACCGTTTTGGTTGAAAATTCATGTATTTTGTAAGAAATTAATCTTTTTTGGTAGAAAATTAATCTTCTTGGTGACTAATTCACCGTTTTTGTTGAAGATTCATGTATTTTTGTTAAAAATTGATCTTTTTTGGTAGAAAATTGATCTTTTTGGTTCGAAATTAATTTCTTTGGTTTGAAAATTAGCATCTGAAAATTTAACTATTTCCTGTTCTGTTGACCATCAATCTTCTTCAGTTGAAAATTCAACTATTTGTTTGAAAACTTCTGTATTTTGTTGAAACTTTGTCTTTTGTGGTAGAAAATTAATCTACTTGGTGACTAATTCAACTTTGTGGTTGAAAATTCATGTATTTTGTTGAAAATTCCGTTAGAAATTAAAATATTTTGTTGAAAATTCATGTATTTTGTTAAAAATTATTCTTATTTGTTGGAAAAATTAATCTTTTTGGTTGAAAATTCATTGCATTGGTTTAAAATGATTTTTTCATTAAAGATTAATTTTTTAACTGAAAATTTAACTATTTCATTTTTGGTTGAACATCAATCTTCTTTTTTTGAAAATTCAACTATTTGTTTGAAAATTTATGTATTTTAATGAAACTTTGTCTTTTGTGGTAGAATATTAATCTTCTTGGTAACTAATTCACCTTTTTGTTGAAAATTTCGTTAAGAATTAAAATATTTAGTCGAAAATTCATGTATTTTATTAAAAATTATTATTTTTTGTCGAAAAATTAATTTTTTTGGTTGAAAATGATTTTTCAAATTGAAAATTAATTGTTTATATTAAAAATTAAACCAAATTTTGTGTGGAATTTTTTTTATAGAAATTTAATCATTTTGTTAGAAAATTCATTTGTTTTGGTTAAAATTCCATTCCTTTGATTGAAAATTAGTTTTTTGATTGAAAATTAATTTTTTTAACTAAAAATAATCTATTCCGTTCTTCGTCGAACATTTTTATTATACATATTTACTCTTTTTGGCCGAAAATTCATATGTTTAGTTGAAAATTTAACTATTTCGATGAAAATTGATTGTATTTCTTTAAAAACGTATTTCTCTAACTTAAAATAAAACTATTCTAATTTTGTTTAAAATTTATCTTTTTTAGTTGAAAATTGATCTATTTTGTTGAAAATTTGTATTTTTTGGTAGAAAATTCATCTTCTGGGTTAAAAATTCAACTATTTAGCTACAAATTATTTTTTTTTATTCAAGATACGTCACTTTGGTTAAAATTTCATTTATTCGGTTAAAAATTTAACAAATTTTTATTGAAGATTCGTTTTTTTTTTGTAGGAAACTATTTTTTTCTATTAAAAATGTAGCTATTTCTTTTTTTCTATAATTGATCTTTTTCAGTTAAAAATTCATCGATTTTGTTAAAAAATATTCTTTTTTTGATAGAAAATTAACCTTTTTGGTTAAAATGCATTTTGATAGAAATTATTCTTTTTTGGTAGAAAATTCATCTTTTGGGTTATAAATTCAACTATTTGGATACAAATTTCCTTTTTTTTATTGATGATGCATAATTTTAATCAAAATTCATATCTTTGGTTAAGAATTTAACAAATTTGATTGAAAATTCCTTCTTTTTTTGAAAATGATTCATTTTTACGAAAAATATGGATATTTCATTTTGGCTATGATTGAAAATTCAATTATTTTGGTAGTATGCATATTTTAGTGTTGTAAATTCAACTTTTTTCAAAAATTCGTTTTCACGACTAGAAAAATCAAGATTTTGGTTGAGTTTTTTTCTTTATTGATCGAAAAATCTTTCTTGGTTGAAAATTCAACTCTTGTGTTAAAAATGCGTATTTTTTGGTGAAAATATTAACTATTACACTTTTTGTTGAGAATTTATTATTTTTATTAAAGATTCATTAATGTGGTTGGAAATTGAACTATTTCGTTGAAAATTCCCTCTTTCTTGGTTGAAAATTAATTATTTTCACTAAAAATGTAATAATAGAATTTTACAATTATAAATCCTAAATTTTTGTTAATTCTATTATGCACAAAACGTGTCATTCTTTGTCACTGTCCTTCAACTGAAACTCAATTCTTAATTATGTGTGTGAATTTGGCAACATTCCTTCCTTCCAGTTTTTCAAATTATCCAATCGGGATTGAGGAAAAGCGACAACAATGCTTTGGAGATTTTCGTGATACACTAATTTTTTAGAGAAAGATTTCCCAAATTTTCAAATCGATATCTCATTTCGTGTGGATGTAAGTTGTTAAAAAAAATGTCGGTATGGTAGGAATCGGGTATGTTTAACGTGTCCTTCATTCACCCTCCCCTCAAATATCCTAACATTTCTTCAAATGAAAAGCGTAACTGATATTATTAAATAAAGTGAAAAGAGTTAATATTCATAAATAAACGAGCGGGTTGAATAATGTTTAATGTACTTGCAGCAACAATGAGTGGAAATGAGGACTTCAAGTCTGCTAATTCAATTTACGACTTCACAGCTAAATCCATTAAAGGAGAAGATGTTCCACTATCAAAGTAATTAGTTTAATTTTATATTTATTTAAACAATTAATTTTTAATAAAAATTGTATTCAAATAAAAATTGACTTCTATAGGTACAAAGGACACGTCTGCCTAATTGTTAACGTGGCTTCAAAATGTGGACTTACAGCAACTAATTATAAAGAGCTGAACGAACTTCATGATAAATATGCAGAATCAAAAGGTAAATTGAAGGCTCTTTAATCTCAAATCTCTGCTTAAAGGTAAAATTAGATTCAAATTGTTTTTAAATATGTATTTTGATATTAGACAGAAGCCACCCTCATATTTTATATTATCTTATCTTTAATATTTACAACTATTTACATCAATTCTTATATCCAGATGCTTACTTCTATTTTCACAATAACGCAATTTTGGACATACTGGCGAACGAGTGAGCGAGCGAGAACGCATCCGCATATTAATCTACATATACTATTACATAACCAGTACTCACAAATCTTTACGCTTTTAATCTAAGTGACTTTCGTTTCCTTTTTCTTTCACTTCTCGTCTACCTAAATTTTGTTATTTGTTCACATCCATCCATTCTTTCATTCTTTCTCAATCGCTCCTCTAGCCTCCTCCTCCAACTCCTTCATCTACTCCCTACCCAATCCATCCTCCTCTAGAATCTTTACCACATTCTCTTGTCAGCTTCCTTTATCTTCCATTCCTCTCATACATCCTTCCCATACATGTTGCCATGTTTCCTCTTCCTATTATAGATTCTACATTTTATGTTCTCTTTCCTTTCCTAATACATCCCTTCCCTTACCTCGTTTCCCAATGTAAGTCTTGCTTTTCTGATCCATCTTCTCTCTCATTTATTATATTTTGATTCCTCAATCGTCCCCCATTTTTCTATTAATTTTCTTTCCCTGTTCTTCTCCTTTTGCGCCTATGTTTCATAGTTTACTCCAGTCCCCTCTTCTATATCTCTAGCACTAAAGGACTTCCCTTTCTTCTTCCCATCTCATTAATTGTATCGCCCTTCCTCTCCTTTCTTCTACATCCTTCGAACACTTTTCTCTAACTCCCCTCCCTTTCCTTCCCTTTCCTTCCCTTAGCTTCGTCTCAAACTTCCATGCCCTCTTTCCCGCTCTAATACTTGATTTATCTCTTTGGACTTCTTCTCTCTCCATATGACCCGGCGTCCTCCAGTCTACCTTTCTTGTCAACTCAATCTCTTTCCTTCCATCCCCATATCTCAACTCCATAGTATCAAATAACCACATTCTCCTCCGATCTTTGTTGAACCTTCTTTTCCCTATTCCCCATATCTGTTTCATTACCCCTGCAGCTTTCTTTATCCCTTCTCTTATAAAGAGAATTGAATCTATATAATCCTCTACCTCTAGTTTCGTGATGTTCTCTTTTAGCTCGTCATCCACTAGCACATAATCAATGACCGTCCCCTTTTCTCATCCTGAGCGTATATATTCCCCTTCCTTATCACCCTCTATATTTCCGTTGAAGCTAAACAATCCCGTCTCCTTCAAGCTCTTTAAAAATTTCTTTCCCTTCATATTCAGTATCTTGTCTTCGGATTTTCGTCCTCGCTCTCCTCATTCCCTTCCTCCATCTCCTGTTGTCGCATTAAAATCTCCTATTATAAGCCTTACCTCGTCTGTATTTTCTTCCATCAGTTTTCTCATCTCTGATTTCTCATGCATTTCATCGTTCACACACACTCCTACTATCTTCTACCTCTCTCCTCTCAGCATTACCTCTCCTATTATTAAGGTCCTTTATCAGAATATGTACATGGTTCTGAATTTTGAGGCCGCACGGTTTAATATTTTTGTCTAATTTTTTTTATACGACATCTACATAATCATATCTCGGAGAAAGCAGAGCCGGTTTTTCAATTAAATGTTTATATTTTGTTTAATAATAAAAAAACTTGAGAACGATAGCAGTGACGCTCAGTGTTCGCTGTCCACGCATTTCCCCAGCGTGCCTGTTGACCCTTGTCAAACTCCAGTCGGCAGACACCCCTGAGCGAGTCGAATTATCCGGAACGAATGAACCCTTGCATTGTTACGAGATTAAGGCCGGTTAGAAAAACCGACATTATGAAATCTTGGATTAATTTAATTTTAATTAGCAGAATCAATTTATTTATATAATTACAAGAAAGTGAAAAAAAATTCATGAAAATCGGTTAATATTTGCAGTAATAATATAATTCTTTATTTCATACTGTGTGCTGTTGGCATATTATGGGTGTGGTGAGCCCAAACTTGTAGTTATTTATAACTACAAGAAAACTATCCACCTAGAAACACTACCCGAATCGGGTAGTGTCACGCCTACCCTGAAAGGGAAATGGCTTAATGGTATACATACATACATACATACACAACTTCTGTGCATTTACACTGCAGTTTTCTACCAAATTCACGCTAAAGACGGTATTTTTTGGAATTTTTTCCACATGAATAATTTGTAATCCATAATTAGACGGTTTCTAAGTCTTTTTTAAATAACTCTGACTTTTTTAAACAATTATTATTTATTTAAATATTTAATTATATATATATATATATATATATATATA
>CAKNYM010048336.1:0-10905 GCA_932195095.1 Andricus curvator | reverse complement strand
GTTTCGGTTTCGATTCCTTTGGAATAGAACCGAAGGGCCTATGACAAAGCCACCGAACGCGTCCTCGGGTTGCGGATAGAGGGTTCCTGTACCAAGGGTTCCTGCTGAATATGGTTACAATAATTAATAAGCAGTCGCGGACAATTGTCCAGGGATGGTCCCGAAGGAATAACTCCTAAGCGAAGGCGTAACAACCGTGCCGAAAGCTGAATGGCACCTGGGTTAGGTGTCTCAAACGGTGACTCTGGGATACCGGGCGACCTCTCAAAGTATCAGCCTTATCCTTGCACGCGGGGCTCTACAAGGACGGACTAACCCTTTCCCTAGCTGCTCGTGGGAACAACAATGAAACCACCAAAACACCAAAATGTTGTAGATGCGGTTCAAGACAATCGAACGCGCAGAGCACCCGACAATGGGTCGGCAAACAATGCCGATCAGACTAGAGTTCGGGGTGCTGAAAATAATTTAGATGGAAACACGACGACGAACCGGCGAAACGCCCACATTGAGTGGACGGATCGACTCAGGGATGACGTGCTAGACTGCTACGATTCCAGCATTATCCCTGTTCGCGGAGGCTTTATGGCGCGTATGCACACTCTGTGGTGCCAGAAACACCCAGAGCTTCAGCACGTTTCGCATCAATCTTTGCGAAATCAAGCCGACTACCTCCGGAAAAACGGATATGTACGCGGAGCGCTTCCCCAACCGCTGCTTTATGAAGCTGCAGACGAAGATGAGGAAGCGACATTGAGACCAACCGCAGAAAGCAGGCACCTTCTGAGAGATGATCGCAATTTCATTACTAGAAGGAACATTAACATGCCAGTTCCTCCTAAGCCCCAAGATCTGGCTGACATGGATGCCTTCCTTCGTGGAGATATCTCGCAAGAGTCTGACCTCTGGACCATCAATTGCTCAGTTTATGGTGCTGCGAGAACTTTGGCTGATTCAAATCGAAGGCTGAAACCAACGATGGATCAAAAGACCAAAAGACGCTTGCATCAACTGAACAAGAAGATTGGATGGACAAGACAGAATGCGTCCCGTGTTCAATGTGTGATTGACTACATAACATCTGGTAGACCGTTTACGGATAGGGTTCGAAAGTTCGCCCAAGAACTAAGGATCTTGAATCACACATTAAACAAGTCAAAGCTACTGACAATCAAGCAGCATATTGTTGACAAAATACGGCTGTTATCTGATGCAAGGAGGAGAATACAGAAGAGGGAGAGATGGATCAGGGAGAATCAACAGTTTCTCGCTGACCCATTGCGCCTCTTCAGCGATCTACCTGTTTCTGTAAAAAATCCACCCAAGCCCAAGGAGGTAGAGACTTTTTGGAGAGAGGTGTACAAGATCCCGAAAACACTAGAGTTGAAAGAAGATACTGAAAATATCATCCGCTTCAAGGAGTTTTGCGACAACCTCATAAAATCTGAGGAGGAATGTCCATCAATCACTGCCGAAGAGGTGAAAAAAGCACTTAGAGGCACGAAGAACTTTTCCGCTGCTGGACCAGATTGTATCAAGAACTTTTGGTGGAAGAAGTTTACTTTTACACACCAACATTTGGCCCGCATATTCACCTCATATTTAAAGTCGGAGACGCCCATTCCGCAGTGGCTGGTGTTAGGACGCACTATACTCCTGCCAAAAAAAGGCAACTTGTCCAACCCAGAGAATTACAGGCCAATAACTTGTTTGAACACGCTGTATAAGATCTTTACACCTGTCCTCAACAACAGGATTGTTCGACGAATTGAGCCTGTATGGCGAGAGATGTACGAACAACGTGGCTCGAAAAAAGGTGTAGCAGGCTGTCGAGAGAACCTGCTAATTGACAGGTGTGTCTGTAAAGACGCTGCAGCCCATCAGCGCGTCCTGTCAATGGCCTGGATTGACTACCGGAAAGCTTTTGATTCAACCTCTCATAGACTTATCATCTGTCTGTTGGAAAGCTTGAAGGTACATCCACACATAGTGAGATGCATAGAGAGATTGATGCCTCTTTGGAAAACTAGATTTACTATCTCATCTGGAAATTATCGTGTGACAACGAACAACGTCACCTTCCAGAGGGGCGTCTTTC
This sequence comes from Andricus curvator, assembly GCA_932195095.1. Lineage (NCBI taxonomy): Eukaryota > Metazoa > Arthropoda > Insecta > Hymenoptera > Cynipidae > Andricus > Andricus curvator. The sequence goes on along the minus strand of CAKNYM010048336.1, from coordinate 8,807 downwards.
AAGGTGATACCATGAGCCCTTTGCTTTTTTGCATCACACTTTTGCCTCTATCTCTCGCACTACGAAATTCTCCTGGATACCTCTGTGGCGACCCTAATCAGCGCGAGCATAAGGTCACTCATGTATTTTATATGGATGACCTGAAGATCTATGCCTCTGCTAGAAGCAAACTTCAAACTGCTATCAATATTGTCAAGAACTACACGGCAGAGATTGGGATGGACTTTGGCTTGGATAAGTGTGCCAAAATTTATCTGAAGCAAGGAAAGATTACTGGCGTTCCCAAGGACCCTGAGCTTGTGGATATAAGTGTTATCAGACATCTTAATACTGGAGAGACCTATACATACCTGGGCGTGCCTCAAAACCGCATTCAGGACGTAACATCAGTGAAGGAGTCTCTCCGAAGCAGATACAAGCATCTTCTTCGACAGATTTGGTCTTCCAATCTGTCGGCGTTGAACAAGGTATCTGCGACTAACATGCTTGCCGTCCCGGTTCTACTCTACTCGTTTGGGGTAGTTCAATGGACGAAGAACGAGCTTAAGGCCCTTGATGTCATTACACGTAAGATCATGCATATGCATAAAAGCTTGCATATCAATTCGTCAGTTCCGCGATTATATATTTCACGCCGTCAAGGTGGACGCGGACTTCTGAATCTCCAGTGTCTTCATAACCGGATTGTTCTAAGTACAGCTTACATCGTTGCGAATGGCAGAGATCCTCTCCTAAAGATGGTCAGGAACCACGAGATGATTGGCGAAGGAGCGTTCCTTTACAAAGCCGCAGAGCAAGCGGCCGAGACCCTTGGCCTGAATTTTAACATCAGAAGTGAGGAAAGTGCATTACTTCATCTAGATGCTTCACTTCTAAAAACCAAAGTGAAGAAAGCAGAGGTTGAAAATTTTCACCAAGAGCTACTCGACAAGAAAATGCACGGAAACTTTCACAGAAATGTTGAAAAACAGTCCTTGTCGAAGGAGCAAACTTTTGCTTTCCTCAAATCATCAGGGCTTAATTCAGGTACAGAGGGTTTTATTTTCGCATGCCAGGACGGTGTCATTTCCACCTTAGCATACCGTGAGCGCATTTTATGTCAAGAAGTTCCCAGTGATAGGTGCAGAGCGTGTCATGCACACGCTGAGTACCTAGAACACATACTATCAGGGTGTCCGACCCACGCGGGAACGACGTATATCTATAGACATAATGCGGCCCTAAGAGTGCTTTATTACCATCTTTGTCGCTCTTACGGTGTTGGCCGCGACCCTGCCCTGCCGAATGCTCCAAAGGAGATAGAGTCGATTGTCCGTAACGAGAAGTGCCAAATTTTCTGGAACTACGATTTTCGGGCAGCAGTCTCCGTTGCGCACTCGAGGCCTGACATTGTTCTCCAAGACTTCGAGAAACGAACTATATTCGTGATCGAATTCTCGGCTCCGTCCGAATACAACATCAATGCAAAGGAGAAAGAAAAAGAGGAGAGGTATCAAGACCTTAAAAGAGAGCTACAACGACTGTACCCAAAATATTCGGTACAAGTAATTGTCCTTGTGATAGGTGCTCTCGGAGGTGCGAAACTATCACTGGTTCGTAACCTTAAAGCCATACCCGCGTGCCAGAAATATGCCAAGGCACTTGCGAGATGGATGCAGAAAGCTGTCATCCTTGGGTCGCTTCGTGTCCTCAAGACACACGAGGGTTTCGCCGGCCTGTCGTTGTGATTTTGTCGTTGCCTATGACCACCCATCTCACGGTTGTGAGACGTGGCCATAGGTTTTTATTTACCACGGTGCTACTGGGGGCTATTGACATTTTGTTGGATGGCAGTTGCTCTTAGTGGGACCCTGCGGTGGTTGTTTAACTTTTTTTCAAATTATATATATATATATATATATATGTATTTAATTCTTTCCCCCTGTTAGTCGTAAGAATTGTGAAAAGTTATTTTCTGGAATGAATGACAAAATGAACATATTTAGAGATTAATATATTTTCTTCAGGATATTTAGTACTTTTAAAAAAACTGTTATTTGTTTAAACAATTTTTTCTCCGTAAATCGTGAAAAAATATCATTTTCTGCAATTGATGACACAGTTAAAGAATGATAAAAGTACTTTTTTTGGTTTAAGATATTTAGTAATTCAGTAATCGGTTCTGAATTTTGAGGCCGCTCGGTTGAATATTTTTGTCTAGTTTCTTGCATACGTCATCTACATAATCATACCTTGAAGCCCAAAGAGCTGGTTTTTCGATAAAATATTTACATTTTGTTTGAGAATCAAAAACGGAAGAAAAGTAGCAGTTACGCGCCGTGTCAGCTGTCTATGCATTTTCGCCGCGTATAATTTAGAATATATAATCTATAATATAAACATTTTATTGAAAAATCGGCTCTGTGTGCTTCAAGATATGATTATGTAGATGTCCTATGCAAAAAATTAGATAAAAATATTCAACCGCGCGGCCTCAAAATTCAGAACCGATTACTGTATTGCTAAATATCTTAAACCAAAAAAAGTACTTTTACCATTCGTTAACTGTGTCATCAATTGCAGAAAATAATATTTTTTCACGATTTACAGGGAAAAAAATGTTGAAACAAGTAACAATTTTTTTTAAAAGTACTAAACATCCTGAAGAAAATATATTAATCCCTAAATATATTCATTGTGTCATTCATTCCAGAAAAAAATTGCACAATTCTTACGACCTACAGGGGGAAACAATTGTTTAAATAAATAGTAACTGTTTAAACAAGTCAGATTTATTTTAAAAACACTTGGAAACCCTCTAATTATGGATTAAAAATTATTCATGTGGAAAAAATTCCATAAAAATACCGTCTTCAGCGTGAATTTGGTAGAAAACTGCAGTGTAAATGCATAGAAGTTGTGTATTACCTAAATAATTACATTATTACTGCAAATATTAACCGATTTTCATGAATCTTTTTTTCAATTATATAAATAAATTGATTTTGCTAGTTAAAATTAAATTAATCCATAATTTCATAATGTCAGTTTTTGTAACCGGCCGTAATCTCGTAACAATGCAAGGGTTCATTCGTTCCGGATAATTCGACTCGCTCCGGGGTGTCTGCCGAATGGAGTTTGACAAGGGTAAACAGGCACGCTGGGGAAATGCATGGACAGCTAACACTGAGTGTCACTGCTATTGTTCTTTATTTTTGATTATTAAACAAAATATAAACACTTAATCGAAAAACCGGCTTTGCTGGCTCCGAGATATGATTATGTAGATGACGTATGCAAAAAATTAGGCAAAAATATTGAACTGTGCGTCCTCAAAATTCAGAACCGATTACATATTCTGATAAAGGGCCTTAATCCTTCTTTTTGTTCTTTCATCTCTTTCTTATCCTTCCATGTTATGCATTCGTTCCTTACTCCCATCACCTTAAAAAATAGGGGGGGGGGGGGGTCGGATTTAGGCCATGATTTTTCGACATGTTGGAAATGAAGACTACCACATTTCAACTTTCATGTTATAGAAGACGAAAAAAGAAAAATTTGTTTTGCGATAGTAAGTTGCTAGAATGAATACCCTTTCAAACGAAATAGGTCTCATAAAAATCGGTTTCTATTTACACTCTCTGTGCGCAAATCTATTTGTGGGGTTGGAGTTAGGCCATCATCCCCTACCATTTTGTATCCTCTTTCCGTTTTCTTTCCTATACTTCGCACTTCCTCTATCTCTACCTTAGCATCTATCCTTTTTTACACTTTTCTACTCCTTCCTTTAGTTTCTTTTCATTTCCTCTCTCTTTTTCCTTTCTATTCTTGTTTCTATTTTTCGCAGCCTTTCCTTCTTCTTTCTGAGCTTCCTATCTTCCTATCTTCACTATCCTACTTTTCTAGTTTTTGTTCTAAAGTCTGCATCCTTTTTTCCAAATTTTCCCTAACATCTTCCAATTTTCTTATCTTTTTCCTAAGTTCGGCCATTTCTTTCCTGATTTCTTTTTTTGTTTCATCTCCTCTTTCCTGCTGCATTTTCTCCTGCATCTCTGTTACCTCTATCATCATTTTCCGCATTTCTCCTAACGTTACATTTTCAACCTCTCCCTTCGTCCTATCCCTCTTCCTATTAATGAATGCCTCGATTGATCCTAAAGTCTCTATAGTTTTTCTATAGTTTCCCCATCTTTTTGTCTCACCTTTCGGTGTACAAAACACTTACTGGTCTGAATTCATTTCCTCTTTGCTTTAGCTGTCCTCGTTGAGCTGACCTCCCAGCCCACCCAAATCAGACTCAATCTCACAAAATATCACACACCTCTTCACTTCTGTTACTTTTGACATACAACGCTGGCGAAAGTATCGTATAGGAATTCATTGCGAATTATTCCGGAATCTGTATCCGAACCAACCCGAATGAATCCGAACCAGTCCGAAAAAAGTTCTACATTCCGTTCGATCCAAATTGGTTAAAAATGATACCGACTCAATCCGAACTTCCAATCCGAACCAAATTTTCAATCCAAATGAATCCGAATCAATCCGAACTCGGACTGACCTAAACAGGTTTTCAATCCGAATGAATCCGAGATCAGATTAAGTTGGACTCAGTCGGATTGAAAATCGGTTTAGGTCAATCCGAGTTCGGATTCATTCGGATTGGAAATTTGGTTCGGATTGAAACGTATTGAGTCGAATTAATTTTTAACCGATTTCGATCGAACGAAATGTAAAACTTTTTTCGGATTGGTTCGGATTAACTCGGACTGGTTCGGATACAAATTCCGGAATGATTCGGATGACTTCGGATTGGTTAGGAATGAATTCCTATCCGAAACTTTCGCCACGGAATCTATCACTCACAGAAATTTTTATATACTTTTCCTATCGACTCACCTCAAATTTCACTACAATTTCACCAAACTCGGCACCACACAATCACCGCTACTTAACACTTTCGAGCCGGAAACGGAAGTCTTGATTTATTACTCTAATTTTTAGATTTTTCACTAATTTTTAGTGATGAAATTATAATTACTAATATAGTTTCGTTTGTAGAAAATTAGGAAATTCTACAATACTCTCTTGATTTTTGAAAAAGAATGTTATGTTTGTTTTTAGGATTGCGTATTTTAGCTTTTCCATGTAATCAGTTTAATGGACAGGAACCTGGAGGTTCAGATGACATCTGCAGTTTTGCTGATCGGCAGAAGGTAATTATTATAAATCAAAATAAAGCGGAAAACTTTTGCTACTGAATATCGAATTTGAAATGTTATAGTTTTATGGGCTTCAAATTTGAAAATAATAAATAACGAATAATTTTTTATTGAAAATGTGTACTGTTGAAAGTTCAGTTTTTCAATTTAGAAGACTAAATATAATCACAGGCCGGTCCCCATATCCCCTATTGTACCCTATATTCATTTGAGAACCCTAAAGTACCCTATTTTCAAGATTTGGTCCCTATGGTACCCTATTTGCAGCCCATAATGGAACTTTAAAAAAATTTATAATTTGATCGAAGCTTCCAAGAGTCAGAGATTTTGAAAAAAATAGCAAAAATCAGAGAATTTTGGTAAGAAGTAACTGTGAAAAATAATCAGGGCTGCCACACAGTCACTTTTTTCGCAAATCACTTTTTAGTTACTTTTTTAAGATAAAGTCACTAGAGTCACTTTTCTTTCAATAAATAACTCATGGGTTAATCACTATTCAATATATATTTTATACCTATTTCTGAATTGTTTTGAAATATTTCAGGGCATTTTTAAAGATTCCGAGAAATTTTTAATAGATTTCAAAAACCTGAAGGGATTTTAAAGGTTTTAGTGTATTTTTGAAAGTTCTAAGGAATTTTCAAGAGCTTTCAAAAGTTTCAAGGGATTTCAAAAGATTTCAAAGGATTTGAAGTATTTTAGGGTATTTAAGAGATACCAAGGCATTTGTTATTAATTTGAAGGGATTTTAAAGCGCTGGCAATATTTTAGGATAAAGAATTTTCTAGTATTTCAGAAGGTATATTGATCGATTTTACAGGACCTATAAGGTTATAAGATATTTTAAAAGATTTCACGGGATTTTATAAGGTTTCCGAGGATTTTAATGATTGTAAGGGTTTTTTTAAAGCTCTCAGGGTACGTTAATAAATTTTCCAGTATTTCAGTAAATATCATTTTATGATATTTTAGTGGATTTTAAAGAATATACTCACGAGAAGTTAGCTATTTCGTACGATTTTAAAGATTTGAAGAGATATATGAAATTATTTCTTGGAATTCACCTTGCATTCTTATTAATTTATCCTTAATTCTTTGAAATTCTTTTGAATTTTTTGAATTTACTTGAATTCTTATAAATTTACTCAATTCTACTTAATTCAAAGAATTTTTTAAAAAAATTTTCAAGTTTTTATTTAATTGATCCTGATACAGTTGATAAAATGATCAAAGGATTTGAAATATTTTAGGTCATTTTAAAAGATTACAAGTAATTTTTAATTGCTTTCAGTAATTTAATGAGATTTCAAAGGATTTGAAATATTTTAGGGTACATATTTTAAAAGATACCAAGGCATTTTCAAGAGATTTAAACAATTTCAAGGGATTTCCAAGGGTTTTAATAATTTTAAGGGATTTTAATGTTTTAATAGATTTCAAAGAATTTATTCACAAAAAGTAAGGGATTTCATAGGGTTTCAATGATTTCAAGAGATTTTAAATATGTTCATAATATTTTAATATTCTTTTGAATTCTTCTAAATTCACTCAGTTCTACTCAATTCAATGGATTGTAAAAAATGTTAAATTCATCTTGAAGCCTTTAAAACTCACCTTAAATTCTTAGGCATTTCATATAATTCTTTAAATTCTCTTCAATTTTTCTGAACTCATTTCAAATTTACTCAATTCAGTTCATTTTTTCATATTTTTGAATTCTTTTCAATTCACTTGATTGTTTTTTAAATTCAGTTTGATTCCTCATAAATTTCATCGAATTCTTCTCGTTTCCCTTAAATTCCTTTAAATTCACTCAAATTTTACTGAAATAAGTGGATTTTTTCGATTTTTAAAACTTTTTTGGTTAGGAATTAGTAGTAATTATTTTTTGGAATTCAACCTGAATTCACATTAATTCTCTGAATTTTTTTTAATTCTTTGGAATTCTCTTGAATTTTTTTAATTCGCCTGAAGTCTTCTAAATTTACTCAATTTTGCTTAATTCAATTGATTTATTTGAATGTTTTACAGTTTTTATTTAATTGTTAAATTCCCTTAAAATTTTCTAAACTCATTTCAAAATTGCTAAATTCAATTAATATTTTCACATTTTTAAATTATTTTTAAATTATTTTCAATTCATTTGATTTTTTTCAAATTCATCTTGAATTTCTATGAATTTCATTTAATTCTTCTCGTTTACCATAAATTCCTCTCTAAATTGATTCCAATTTTACAAAAATCAATGTAATTTTCTTGATTAAAATTTTTTTTTCAATTCATTTGAATTCTTTGGAATTGCAGTTGTTGTTTTGAAGTCTGATGAATCTATCCTGAATTTGTTACCCTTTGAGCGCGAAAAAATAACCCTATGAGCGTGAAAAAAGTACACACATTTGTCCATATATTTTATCCCATAGGGACTGTGAGGCCTGTGATTATGATCAATATTTTAAATTTCTGTTTGTTAGAATTTTAATAATTATTTAATTATGAATGATTTAAAGCTGAAATTGATACATTTTAAAAATATGTTGCATTTTTAATTTTTTTTCTCAATTTTTCTTCTTTTCTTAAATTGTATTGTTTAAAAACATTTCAATTTGAAGTAGTCCAAAATGTCACGATTTTAATTTCAAATTAACTAAATTTGTATCGCTGAAAGTTTTACTTTGTTCAATTTTAACTTTGAAATTTAGGTCAGGTTCAGTTTTTTTTTTCGTAATTCTGATAGCTTGCAAGATAAATTTTGAAAGTGGAAATTTTAAACTTTGTACGATGGTTTTTTAAATTTCAATTGAAGACTTACATTTAAATTTGTTAGATTACATCCACTTTTAACTTGAAAATTATTAATTTTGAATTTTGAAATTCTTCAATTTTCAAAACTTTTCTTCAAAATTGTTCAATTTTGATCTGTCAAAACCTGATATTTGTACATTTCGACCGGATTTAATTTATATTTGTAGTTTTTGTCACATTATTTATAAGATATTTAATTGTTCCGTTAGTCACACTACCAACTTAAGAATTATTTTATTTGCCCCAATGTTAAAATTCCTCCATTATCAACGTTTCAACTTGAAAAATTCAAAAGGATCACCATCTTAAAAAATAATTCAGGTAGCATGTATTTGTTTAATTCTAAATGGTTCAAAAGTCAGATTGTTGAAAATTATATTTTTAGTTGATGTTTGAAGTCGTTCGATTTTGAACGCTTCCAATTTATAATCATTTATTTTCGAACGCTTTCAGGTTGAAATTTTTTAATTAAAAGAATTGAATTTTTGAAATTTGAAGACTAAAAAAAAATTTAATTTTAATTTGTATGACTACGGATACTATGTCATCAGATTTTATTTATTTATTTATTTTATATTTTTTTTTTTTATATTTTTTTTTTTATATATTTTTTTTTCAATCAAAGACAAATTTACTTACATAGCTAAATTATGATAATTAGGAGAACAAATTCCTGCGGACTTTCTCGACGAGCGGTTTAACAATAACCGATCTGAGATTCTTTGGTATCCGGTAAGTTCTCGGAAGAACTAACACGTTCGCGGCACTTCCACTAGCCGATGAAGGTTTCGGGGGATGGTAACC
>CAKNYM010048335.1:93185-109784 GCA_932195095.1 Andricus curvator | reverse complement strand
TTTCATTTTTCTTTATGCAAGCTGTTACTATAATTGTACATTTCAGGAATGTAAAGTTTAATTAATGTATTGTATAAATTATGTGGCATAGATTTATAAACCTGCCTGACGCAAGCCGAGGGCACCGATAGAGGAGGCGAGCCAAGCTTTTGAAATCGGCGCCACATTCTCGCGCACGCGTGCAATCAGGAAGGGAAATATCGGGCGTATCGGCAGACGCTTGTCCTCTTCACCGGCTGACTTTTTCAAACTCATAACCTCACTTTTTTGGCGTTACGGCCCAACTTTGAACCTTTTCTAATCTACTAAAAAATAAGGACACTAAGCCTGCACTTCACTCACACAGAATCTTAGGACTCTAAAGCACAGTAATATTTCACTCCGAAAGCTCTTTTGTCTTCATAAGCGAGAAAAATTCATCCTTAATATAAAATCTCTAAACGATATTGTCGTTTTCGATTCTGACGATTTTCGAGAGTAACATGGTGGTAACGTTTGCTTGCCAGGGATGTGCAGTTACGCGTAACTGGACGTTTTTGACGTAAATTCCCTAAATGAAGTATTTTACGTCGAAAACAGGTAAAATACCTAGTAAATTACGTGTCAAGATGGCGGACCTGTAGAACTGTGCATAATCTCACTTTTTTGGATTTCTGGTATCGGCATTCGTAAGGGTTTTTTTAATGCCTATATTGTTAATTAAAAAATAATAATATCAACCAGGGTTGTGCAGTTACGCGTAACTGGAAGTGTTCTACGTATAATACCTAAAGGAGGTATTTGACGTAAAATACCTCGAATGTGTAAAATACATGTAGAAAACCTCTGATTGGCTGTCTGATTCAAGTTTTCAATTTCCCGCCTCAGAGGTGGCGCCCTCATATATAGAACAAGACGTAATTTACATCATGTAGAAAACTGATGACGTAAAATACCAGGTAAATTACCGTAGAAAACCAAGTAAATTACCACGAGTATTTTACTTACCCATCACTGTTGCTTGCTGTAGGCCGCTCATATTCAACAGTAGTGTGTGCCTGAGTGTGGTAAGGCATTTGAAATTAGTGATGCTAACTGAGTCGCCTTTATCTGCGCATGTTTGAATTGTAATATAGTTGATTGGCTGTAGTACGCGACCGTATTTGAAATCCCAATGAGGACGCGAACTAGAACCAATAAGCGCCATTCTATCGAAGCATGCGCATGTCAAGGTGGTCTTTTCGGGATCACTTAGTTCGAGTTCGATAATAATACGTCACGTGTTTTTTCGTATTTGGTAATGCGCGGCTCAGTGTTGCCAACCGTTGCACGGTAAAGTCTGTAAAAGAAGTAATGAACCATAACCTCAATTGTGATGGTAGTCTGTTTTTAAACTTTTTACGCAAACAAGAAATTTTCAAATTAATCATTTTTACGCTCTGTAACTGTGATTTCTATCATGATTTAATTTATATTTATCATATTAAATATCATTTGTGAAACTCGTGTACGTTTCAGTTCTACTTTCCCTGTAGGATTGAAATCTCCATTTCCTTATAGTAACACATTCGAATAATTATTTTTTTTCGGTTTGAATAGAAGTATGTCAAAGATCTGTGTATGTTTACAGATCAAAAATTTTATAATTTAAGAAGATGTTCAAATTAAGAATTTTTAAGCTCTCAATGAGCACTGCTATTAAAAAAAACACCGATACTTTAAGAAATTGATTTTGATAATTTGAAGGGATTTTAAAGAAGTTCAAAGACTATAAGGTATTTTTTTTATCCAAAAGAAATTTTCAAGATCTTCAAACAATTGCAAGGAATTTCAAAAGATTTCAAAGAATTTGGAATATTTTGACTTATTATAAAGTATTTTAAAGAATTTTTAATTGATTTCACTAACTTAATAGGATTTCAGAGGATTTAAAAAATTTCAATTGATTCTAAAAGATTTAAAATTGATATATTGTGGGAAAATATTTCAAAGTATTTCAGTAGATTCCGAAGAATTTTTTATTTACTTTGATAATTTGTAGGAATTTAAAAAAAAAGTCTAGGAATATTTTAGGACATTTGAAAAGAATCCAAAACATTTGAAAGAAATGTCAATAATTTCAATGAATGCCAACAGATTTTAAAGGGTTTGAAACATTTTAGGATATTTAAACAGATTTCAAGGAATTTTCAACCGATTTTAGTAATTTAATTGATTTGAAAGGATTTTTTAAGGAATTTTGAAGATTAGGAATATTTGATTTTTTAAGGAATTTTTCAAGATTGGGAATATTTTAGGGTATTTCAAAAGAATCCAAGGTATTTCCAAGAGATTTAAACAATTTGAAGGGATTTCAAAAATATGTAAAGAATTTGGAAACTTTTAGAGGTTTCTTGAAGATTCCAAGGATTTTTCATTTGATTTCAGTACTTTAATTGATTTCAGAGGATTTGCAATATTTTCGAGTAATTTAAAAGATTCCGAGGAATTTTTTATTTATTTTGATAATTTGAAGGAATTTTAAAAGACTGGGAATATTTTAGGGTATTTGAAAAGAATCCAAAGCATTTGAAAGATATGTCAATAATTTCAATGAATGCCAACAGATTTTAAAGGGGTTGAAATATTTTAGGCTATTTGAACAGACTCCAAAGCATTTCCAAGAGATTTCAATAATTTTGAGGAATTTAAAAAAATGGTAAAGGATTTGAGAACTTTAAGAGTATTTTAAAAGATGTCAAGACATTTTCGTAAGCTTTAAAAAGTTTCAAGTGATTATTAAAGATTTAAAGGATTTCAATAATTTGAAAGAGTTTCAAAGGATTGGAAATAATTTATGGTGCTTTTAAAAATTGCAAGGGATTTTGAAGAGTTAAAGAAATTTCAAGGTGTTCTAAAATATTGTGAAGGATTTTAAATATCTCAGGGTATTTTGAAAGATCCTATGAATTTTTGAATTGATTTCAGTAATTTAATGTTACTCATAGGATTTGAATTATTTTATGGTATTTTAGAAGATCTGAAGCATTTTCAAGAGCTTTAAAATGTTTCAATTGATTTCCAAAGGTTTGAAAGGATTTGATAACTTTAACAGTATTTCAAAAGATTCTAAGGAATGTACAATTGGTTTCAGAGGATTTGAAATATTTTAGAGTATTTAAAAAGATTCTAAAGCATTTTCAAGGGATTTGACAAAATATGCATGGGGTATTGTATCGAAGAGTTTTCTAAAATTTCGAAAATATAGATCGATTTAATAGGACCTATGCCAGGTTTTAGGGTATATCAAAAGATTTCAAGCAATTTTGAATTTATTTCGGTAACCTAATAGGATTTGAAATGATTTAAAATATTATAAACTATTTTTAAAGACTTTAATGCACTTTCAAGATATTATTAATTTTTTATGGAATTTTAAAGGCTTTGAATGACTTTAAGAGGAATGAACACATTTTTCTGAGAGTTTAAAGAATTTGTTTACAACTTTGGAATATATGAAACTATTTCATAGGACTTGCAAGGTTTCAATATATTTTAGAATATTTAAATGAATTTTATGCGATTTCCGAAGATTTCAATGATTTTAATGGATTTTAAAAGCTCCCAAGGTATTTTCAAAAATTTTCCAGGATTCAAGAAAATACTTTAAAATGTCATATAATTTCACGGGATTTTATAATATTTCACTGTACTTTAAGAAATTCATTAACAAGAAGTGAGGGGTTTTTTAGGTTTTCACAGATTTGTAGAGATTTTCAAATATGTTTTGCAATTAATTTGAATTCACCCTGAATTGTTACTCTTTCATTCGGAATTATTTTATTATGTCTTTCGAAGTTTGTTGATTTACCTGAATTCTTTTGAATTAAATCAATAATTCTATTCTGTTAAATGGATATTTTTTCAGTTTGTGTTTAATTCGTCTTGAAGTGTTTTAACCTCATTTTGAATTCTTCAACATTCAATCAAATTCTTTTGAATTCCCTTGTATTTTTTCAAAATCATTTTGAAATTACTAAAATCAATTACATTTTTTGGAGTTTTAAATTTTTTCCAATTTATTTCCATGTTTTAAATTTTAACTTTAATTCTTTGAAGTTTTATGAATTTTTCGAAATGCTTTCAAATCCAAAAGAACATCAGTCACACTATTGATGCACATATTTACTTTAAGTCACTTTTTGGATTAGAAATGAGTCTTGCTGCAAAAAACGTCGAATTAAAAATTATTGCTGCGCACTCCGGAGATATTCTCTGGACATCTGCTTTTAGACAACTTCGCACTCAAAATACAATACTTTCGAATAATTTTCAATCCGACGTTTTTGTAGGGCAATTTCTCTGCTTTTTTCGGTTTGAATAGGTCACTATTCTTAAATAAATTAGGCTGTAGCCGCCCTTAGAATAATAAACTACAAATTCAGGCCTCGGGCTCAAAACACACTATTGACACTATTTGACACTTTTTTCAAGCGATGACGCTGTTTTTCTACTATTTTGAAAAAAAGACACTAAAGACACTATTTTCCAATTAAAAACACGAATTTATCAACCACTATAGATTTTTTGAAGAATAAAAAATTGACAGATTTTCGCAGAAGGAAAAAAAATATATTGTTTGAAAAGTTTTTTTTTAATTTAGTTTTTAATAAGAAAGATACTGTAACGTTTATAAAGGCCTGGAAAGTTCTATCGACAGGATAATTTTCTTCTTATAATAAAAGAATTTAATCATTTTGTCGTAAACAACAGATACGATAAAAATGTTCACACAAAAATGTTCATGTAAAAAAAAGTTATACTAAAATACATTTTACTTTTTTGTAATAACGTGCATCATTTATGATAAAAATTAAAAAATTAATTTTTCATGAAAAAAATTCACCACATCTCTCAATGCATAATAAAATATTAGTGGCGAATGGATTACTATAGAGTATAAACAGCAATAATTGCGGAGCAAATAGACAATTAAAAAATTTGTTATCATATTTCTTGAAAACTGAAAGATTGGTAATTACTGCCACTATTCTATGTATCATTCATTTTTTTAAACTTTGTAAAGCTTATATAATAATGAAAATTAATATTATTCGCAGTATTTATCAATTTGAAATTTATATGCTCATATACATGTTAAAACGAATAATTCACAATTTATTTTATAAACAACATTTCTTTTAATTTATAAAATAAAAAATGTATTACGCCAATATAATTTATAAATAAGTTAAGTGTTAAACAAATTTAAGAGCCGATTATAATAAATTGAATTATAATTATATTCACAATTTTTTCAAGATGATAACAGTGACAGAATTTACCTACAAATAAATTATGAGAAATCCATTACTCCTTTAGCTTCAACATCATCCTGTAGTGCCTTCTAATTATTTTTTACGAATATTTTGTAACATTAATTAAATATAAATAACATAGAAAAAATAAGTATTTGGTTTATTCTTTTTCATAACAAAAATTAGTAGGCGCGCGCCTTGGCGCGCGCACGACTACTAGTAATAATAACAGCCCGAATCGGTAACGCGTTTACTCTCAACCGACGCTCAGGGGCGTTTTTCAAAATTATACTATTTAATTTTAATCAATATTATTTGCCTCTAAACAAGCATTTTTTAACATTTTTTGATCTCCAATCGGTGGCGCTGGCAATCAGACATCCCCTTTTAAAAAAGCTGATTCACGAAGACCTCAAACCACTTTCATATTTACCAATCAGTTCTTCTCCGATGCATGTTGACCGATTGGAAAACTGCTTTTCCGATTCAGCAGTTTTACGTCCAATCGGTGGCAATCCGACATCCCCTTTTAGGAAAGCGCATTCACGGAAAGACCTCAAACCGATTCAATATTTCCAATTGTTTATTTGTTAACTCCTGGATATTTATGTAAATCGGACTATTCCGATTCACCACTCCGATGCATGTTGACCGATTAGAAAACTGCTTTTCCGGTGGCAATCCTAAATCGCCTTTTAAGAAAGCGGATTTAAGAGTGCCTCAGACCGATTCAATATTTTCCAATCAGTTCTTTATTGTTCCTGGGTTATGTGAATCGGACTATTCCAATTCACACTCCGATGCAAGGTGACCGAATCCGCAAAACCGCTTTTCCGATTTATCAATTTTACGTTCAATTGGTGGCAATCCTAAATCGCCTTTAAAGAAAGCGGATTTAGGAGTGCCTCAAACCGATTCAATATTTTCCAATTGGTTATTTGTTAATTACTGGATATTTATGTAAATCGGACTAATCCGATTCAGCACTCCGATGCATGTTGACCGTTTGGAAAACTGGTTTTCCGATTCAGCAGTTGCACGTCCAATCGATGGCAATCCGACATCCCCTTTTAGGAAAGCGGATTCACGAAGACCTCAAACCGATTCAATATTTTCCAATTGCTTATTTTTTCCTGGATATTTATGTAAATCGGACTATTCCGATTCACCACTACGATGCATGTTGACCGATTGAAAAACTGCTTTTCCGACTCAGCAGTTTTACGTCCAATCGGTGGCAATCCGACATCCCCTTTTAGGAAAGCTGATTCACGAAGACCTCAAACCGATTCAATATTTTCCAATTGCTTATTTTTTTCTGGATATTTATGTAAATCGGACTATTCCGATTCACCACTCCGATGCATGTTGACCGATTGGAAAACTGCTTTTCCGATTCAGCAGTTTTACGTCTAATCAGTTGCAATCCGACATCCTCTTTTAGGAAACCGGATTCACGAAGACCTCAAACCGATTCAATATTTGCCAATCAGTTCTTTGTTCCTTGGTTGTATGGTGAAATTGTCTAAAATTAATTTGTTAAAACTTCGAGCTACAAATTTCAAATTTAAGACTGTCAATTTCAGTTTGAAAGGGCTTAGCGGAATAAGCATGTGAAATCGGCCCACCTTCGTATGAAGCTTAAATTGACGTCATAAGTTCGTTTCCATGTGGTATGAAACTCCACCAAGTTTCAACTTAGAAATCCCATTTTTGTGGGAGATATGGAGGGGGAAAGCAAAATCAAAAAAGTAATTTTTCTCGAAAAAGGCTTGACCGATTTTAATGAACAAAATATATGTTTCTAAGACCACTCTGGAGTATTAAAAAAAATTGATACATTTCTCAAACAAAAAATAAGCATTAAAAAAATGTTTTAAAACTTTGAAAATTTTTTTTTCCTATGTTGTTTTAGAGATACCACTTTTATTTTCTCAAGAAAATATCCTTGCATTGTGTACTACAACTCAGATTTTTTATGATTTTATTTGTGTGGTAGAACATAGTTAAAAAAACAATGTACGTAACGGTGCGGCGCCGCCCGCTGCCGAGGTTCACCGTCGATGAATGGGATCCATTTTTTTAAACGACGTCTGCACTTTGCCTATACACGTATAGTTTCTACTGTCATTTCGAGCCACTTGATCAATAGAACCGTTTACACGGAATTCAAGGAAATCATGGAATTCAAGAAATTCATAGAATTCAAGGAAATCATTGAATTCAAGGAATTCATAGAATTCAAGGAAATCATGGAATTCAAGGAATTCATAGAATTCGAGTAATTCATGGAATTCAAGGAATTCATAGAATTCAAGGAATTCATAGAATTCAAGGAATTAATAGAATTCAAGGAATTCATATAATTCGAGGAATTCATGGAATTCAAGAAATTAATGGAATTCATAGAATTCAAGCAAATCATGGAATTCACGAAATTCAAGGAACACACGGCATTCATCGAATTCGCATAATTCAAGGACTTCACGGAATTCCCGGAAATCACGGAATACATGGAATTTACGGAATTTAAAGAATTCACGGAATTCAAAAAATTAACAGAATTCATGGAATTCAAAGGATTTATGGAATTCAAGAAATTCATCGAATTCCAGTAATTCAACAAATTCATGGAATTCACGGAATTCACAAGATTCAAGGAATTCACGGGATTAATTGAATTCCATGAATTCCTCGAATTCTATGAATTCCTTGAATTCTATGAATTTGTTGAATTCCTTGAATTACTGGAATTCGATGAATTTCTTGAATTCTATGAATTCCTTGAATTCTACGAATTCCTTGAATTCCTTGTATTCTATGAATTCCTTGGTTTCTATGAATTCCTTGAATTCTATGAATTCCTTGAATTCCATGAATAACTCGAATTCTATGAATTCCTTGAATTCCGTGAATTCCTTGAATTCCATGATTTCCTTGAATTCTATGAATTACGTGAATTCCATGAATTACTCGAATTCTATGAATTCCTTAAATTCCTTGAATTCCTTGAATGCCATGATTTCCTTGAATTCCTTGAATTCCATGAGTTCCGTGAATTCCACGAATTCCTTGATTTCCAGGAATTTCGTGAATTCCATCAATTTCGTGAGTTCCATGAGTCTCTCTGGAAACTATACGTGTATAGCCAACGTGCAGACGTCCTTTCAAAAAATGGGTCCATTCATCCACGGTGAACCTCGGCAGCGGGCGGCGCCGCACCGTTACGTACATTGTTTTTTTTAACTATGTTCCACCACACAAAAAAATCATAAAAAATCTGAGTTGTAGTACACAATGCAAGGATATTTTCTTGAGAAAATAAAAGTGGTGTCTCTAAAACAACATAGGAAAAAAAATGTTCAAAATTTTAAAACATGTTTTTAATGCTTATTTTTTGTTCGAGAAATTTATAAATTTTGTTTTAATACTCCAGATTGGTCCTAGAAACATATATTTTGTTCATTAAAATCGGTCAAGCCGTTTTCAAGAAAAATAACTTTTTTGATTTTGCTTTCCCCCTCCATATCTCCCACAAAAATGGGATTTTTAGGTTGAAACTTGGTGCAGTTTCATAGCACATGGAAACGAACTTATGACGTCAATTTAAGCTTCATACGAACGGGGGCCGATTTCACATGCTTATTCCGCTAATCGGTCTTATAATTTAAAATCTTTTTTCTTCGTTTCTCAAGAATAGAAATTGAATTTAAAAAAAAGGGAAGGACCTCGAAGAAAAAACACTTAATTTAATAGCATCAGAATTTATGATTCTCGCAGATAATATAAAAATATACAAATCTCAACCGATCAGGCGACATAAAGCGTCAGCAGCTATTTTGAGATCTTATTTGAATCACTGCCAACGCAAAAGAATAGAAATTAATTCATATACACGTACAGTCGATAAGAACAAAAAAATTGATAAAGTCTAACCGCACGAGATATCATTGATAAAAAAATGCATAAGAAAAATAATATAAATTATTAATAATCTTAAAGTAAAATGGATTGCACTGTCGGTCCCGTCGTCATTACAACCTTAGATTCTTAGGATACATTCGCCATTTTAATTCGCGTTTAATACTTCATATCTACAAGTGAGGGAATATTTACATGGGGATTTAGATAACGACGATATTTTCGTCTCTTCTCCAATCGCGATTACTACTTCCAAACTAGGCTTCTTATTTTATTCAATATAGATATCTTCTACTGGGAAAGCAGTCTCAATGAATTTGGTGTAGAATCGGTGAAAGGCTCGTCTGAAAAAAATTGTTATTTTATTATTTTAGATTACCTTTGATTAATTTTAATCTAATTTAAAAAAGTGACATTTTCTTCCCTCACAGCAGTAGGATATACCGGGATATCCAATTCTATCCCATTTATCTCCCTGGTTGTCCCAGGGATAACCCGTCAGATATCCCGCAAGGCGAAAATTGGGATATCCCAAGGATAACCACAAATAGGATATTAAAATTTTTCTATATCCTACTTGGGACAATTTGAATATCCCAGAAACGTCCGATGGATATCCTGGGGATATCCCTATTTCCGTCTTGCGGGATATCCGACGGGTTATCCCTGGGACAACCTGGAAGATAAAAGGAATCGAATGGGATATCCCAGTATATCCTATTGCAGTAAGGGTTAAGTGTAATTTAAATAAAAATTACATTTATAAACGTTTTGTACTCCCAGTCCGAAATTTTATCCATTTTCACTTTTTGAGGGTATCCCTCACAGCAATAGGATATACTAGGATATCACATTCGATCGTATTTATCTCCCAGGTTGTCTCCGGGATCCCAGGGATAACTCGTCGGATATCCTGCAAGGCGGAAATTTGGATATCCTCAGGATAACCGGGACGTTTCTGGGATATTCAAATGTCCCATGTAGGATATTAAAATTTTTATATAACCTACTTGGGACATTTGCATATCCCAGAAACGTCTCATACGTCCCGGTTATCCTGGGGATATCCCAGGGATATCCTAATTTCCGCCTTGCAGGATATCCGACGGGTTATCCTTGGGATAACCTGGGAGATAAATGGGATCGAATAGGACATCCCGGTATGCCCTATTGCTGAGAGGGTAAATTGAATAAAATTGTAATTTAAAAACAGGGTGGCCAGGGAAAACTAGGAAATCAGGGAAAAATCAGGGAATTTTATTGCTCAGGGAAAATCAGGGATTTTGAAACAAAATGGCAAAAGTCTGGGAAATTCTGTAAGAAGGTCTGCCATAGAGGCACTTTTAGCCGCTTTTTTAAAGATTTTAAGGAATTTTTAAGAGCTTTTAAAAGTTTCAAAGCATTTGAAATATTTGTTGGTGTTTTGGAAGTTCCCAAAGAATTTTCAATAGATTTCAATAATCTGAAGGGATTTCTAAGGATTTTAAAGATTTCAAGGCATTTTTAAGAACTCCATAAAATTTTCAAGAGTATTGACAAATTTCAAGAGATTTCAAAAGATTTCAAAGGATTTAAAAAATTTTAGAATATTTTAAAAGAATCGAAGACATTTTAAATTGATTTTAATAATTTGAAGAGATTTTAAAGGATTTTTAAGATTTTAGGCCTTTTTTGAAAATTCCAAGTATTTTTAAAAAGCTTAATTAAGTTTAAAGAGATATCAAAAGATTTTGCAGGGTTTTAAATATTTGAGGATGTTTAAAAAGATTCCAAGGAACTTTCACTTGATTACAGTATTTTAATTGGCGTTCTAAGATTTAAAATATTTTAGCGCATTTTTGAAACTACCAAGATTTTTTAAAAAGCATTTTAAAAAAATTTTAAGTTTCAAGAGATTTCGAAAGATATGAAAGGAATTTACAAATTTTAGGACATTTTAAAAGACTCCAAGGAAGTTTAAAATGATTTCAATAATTTAAAGGGATTCCAAAGGTTTTGAAATATTTTAGGGTATTTTAAAAGATTCCGAGAAAAGATTCCAAGACTTTAAAATTCAAGAGCTTTAAGGAGTTTTAAGGTATTTCAAAATATTTCAAAGGATTTGAAATATTTTATGAAATTCAATTTTTAAATCTTCCAAGCATTTTTAAAAAGCTTTAATAAGTTTCAAGGGATTTCAAAAAATTTGAAAGGAATTGAAAAATTTTAGGAAATTATAAAGGGTTCCAAGTAATTTCAAATTGATTGTAATAATTTAATGGGAATTCAAATAATTTTAAAGGTTTTAGTGTATTTATAAAACTTCCAGACATTTTTAAAAAGGTTTAATAAGTTTGAAGAGATTTCAAAAGAGTTTATAAGAAATTGAAAACTAAAAATTGTTTTTGAAAGATTCGAAGGAATTTTTAATTGATTTCTGTATTTTAATGGGATTTCTGAGGATTTGAAATATTTTAGGGTATTTTAAAAGATTCCAAGACTTTAGTATAAAGCGTTTTAAGAAGTTTCGAAGGATTTCAAACTGTTTCAAGAATTTGAATTATTTTAGGAAATTTTAAAAGATTCCAAGAAATTTGTAATTGATTTTAATAATTTGAAGGGATTTCAAAGGGTTTGAAATATTTTCGGGTAATGTTAAAAAATTGCAAGGCATTTTCAAGAGATTAAACAATTTTCACGGAATTTCCAAAGATTTAAATGATTTTAAAGGATTTAAAAATATGGTCATGAGATTTTAAAGAATTTCCTAGAATTTTGTAAGATATGGAACGATTTTATAGGACCTTTATGGTTTTAGGATATTTTAAAAGATTCCAAGCCATTTTACAATGTGTCCGAGAAATTCAATGATTTTAAGGGGTTTTAAAAGCTCTCAAGGTATTTTAATGAATTTTCCAGGATTTCAGCAAATATCACATTTCACGGGATTTTATAATATTTTAATTGATATCTAAGATTTTATAATCACAAGAATTGAGGGATTTCGTAGTATTTCAAAAATTTGCAAATATAAATATTTAAATATTTCAAAAGATTCCAAGGAATTTTCGACTAATTTCAATAATATTTAAAGAGATCTAAAGAATGTGGAAGATTTTAAGGTATTTTTAAAAATGTCATGGAATTTTTAAGAGCTTTAAAAAATGCCCTGGAATTTCAAAAGAATTTCAAAGGATTTGAAGTATTTTAGATTATTTTAAAAGATTCCAAGTCATTTTCAAGAGCTTCAAAAAATTCCAAGGAATTTTAAAAGATTTTGAATAATTTGAAATATTTTAGAGTATTTAAAAATATTACAAAAAATTTGCAATCGATGTCAGTAATTTAATGGGATTTCAAAGGATTTGAAATATTTTAGAGTATTTTAAAATATTCCAAGTTATTTTCAAGAGCTTAAAAAAATTTCAAGGAATTTTAAAAGATTTTAAAGATTTTTAAATAGTTAAGAATATTTAAAAATATTACAAAGGATTTTCAATCGATTTCAGTAATTTAATGGGATTTCAAAGAATTTGAAATATTTTAGGGTGTTTTTTTAAATCCTAAGGATTATTTAGCAGATTTCAATAATTTGAAGTGATTTCAAAGGACCTCAAATATTTTAGGGAATTAAAAAAGATTCCAAGGAACTTTCAATTGATTTCAATAGTTTTAAGGAATTCTCTACATTTAAAAAAGCAAATCTTTTTTTAGAATTTTTGGAAATATGGAACGATTTTATAATACCTATACGGTTTCAAGATATTTAAAAATATTCCAAGGGATTTTATATTATTTTTGAGGATTTCTTCAGCATTTCATTAAATCTTTTTCAATTCCCTTGAATTTTTCTAAACTCATTTCATACTTACTGAATTCTATGAATTTTTTCAAATTGTGGAATCTTTTCAAATTACCTTCAATTCCTCTAAATTCACTTCAATTTTACTGAAATTAATGGAATTTTTTAGATTTTTTCGATTTCATTCAAATTATTTTGAATTTAACTTCAATTGAATTAAATGAATTAATTAATTTAAATTAACTGAATTTAATTGAATTGTTTTCAAAGCCTTATGAATCGAATTCTTATAAATTCTTTTCAATTGAAAAGAACATTAGTTACGTTATTAATGCACATTCGTCACATTTGAAATAAAAATTAGTTACTTTTGGTCACTTTTTTGGTTTAAATATATCAAATTTCACTTTTTTTATGTAAATTAGACTATGGCAGCGCTGATGAGAATAATAAATTTACATTTTAAATTGTTTTATTAAATTTATAAAAGATTTTATCTTAAGCATGTTACAAGATTAGAATTTTGGTCTTTAAATATTAATGGTAGGGGAAAATGAAAAATAATTCAGGAAAAAGTCAGGGAATTTTGCAAATGAAGTTTTTCGGCCACCCCATAAAAAGCTTGCAAGTGGTCTTTCGATTAAAATGAAACTTTGTGAAATTATCGTATTATATAAGAGAAATTTGGAAAAATTTCATATTTACGGGAGTTACGCCATGGTTAATTTTGGCATCACATTTTTTTTGAATGATCGATATTTCTGAAACTATGAAACGAATTTTTAAGAAACTTCGAGATATTGTAGATAAAAATATACACTTTAATATCATAATAAAGATTTTTTTTTAATTTTTAGCTAGAGAAAGAAATTTTTTTTATAATGTTATAAACAAGTTAATGAACGAAAGTCATTTTTTTGTGATCCACAATAATTAGCTATTTGAAATCCATAGATTCCGCAAAAAAATTTTGCCTATTCATGAAAAAATGGTATTATAATAAATTGTATTTCTCTACAAAGATTGTTTAAATAATTGCTCAACAGCAAATATTCTTAACTAATTATAATCGCACATTAACATTTGTCATATTACATTTAAAAGCTATGGATTTCAAATCGCTAATCATTGCGAATCACGAAAAAATGACTTTTGGTCACAGTTGATTTATAACATTAAAAAAAATCACATTAAATTATGATCGGTTTTAATGAATTTGAAATTCATGAAAAAATGGTACCACTGAAAAGTTAGACAAAAAAGTTTAAAGTTTCTTATTAAATAACAAATTTTTCTTTATATCCGCAGTTATTTGTTATACCTGGAAGACCCTACTCCCCATCCCCTACTTCACTCTTCGCATCCCCTCCCTTCCCCAACTTTTTCCGCCACTGCTTCCCCCTCTTCTCACTTTCCCAGCTATCACTTACCTTCCCCAGTTTTCACTTCCCTTCCTCTACTCACTCGCACTACCCTACTATCTCTCCTCATTTTCCCTACTCCCCCCCCCTCATTTCCCTCATTCCCTCTTATTTCATCTCACGTCCTATATTTACCCTCTCCTCATTTTCCAGGACTTCCGATACTTCCTCTTCTTCCCCTCCCCCACTTCCTCCGCACCCCCTTCCGTTATATCTTCTACTTTCCTTCCCTCATTTCCCATCACTTCTCCTACTTCATTTTCCCTAATTTGCTCTACTTACCCTTCTCTCATTTCTCCTCACTTCCCCTAATTCTCCCTACTTCTTTTCTTCTAATTTCCCCTCAATTTCCCCTATTTTCCCTCTAATAATTTCCCCTCATTGCTCCTCCTGAAAAAAGTACGACAGACGGACTGTGTAATACTGGGAGAGCAGTGGGGTCCCAGTAAAATGACGATATGACGTGGTCCATAAGAGTCCCCATACAATTTTTTGAAAATGGAAAATGAATTTTTAAGGAATTCATATATTCTAACTAGAAAAAAGTAATTTTTTACTTTAATTTTAATTTTAATTTAAAAAAAAGGTGTAATTTTGAAGAAAAATTTAAATCAAAAACTTTTCCTTGGTCCAAATTTTGAAAAACAGTTTTTGTCTGTATTATGATATTGAAGCGTATACTTTTTTCTACAATTTCTTGAAGTTTCATCAAAATTTGTTCTACAGTTTCAGAAATATCGACAATTCAAAAAAATATGATGCCAAAATTCCCTAGCGGACGGCGTGAACGGATCGGTGACCGTAAATTTACCACATAGTGACCGTGCTGTTCACTGGGCCCGTTAGGGACATTTTCATCCTTTTTCACAACTTCACAAAAAACTCATCGCTTTTTTTGTCTTTTTACACATTTATATTGATGCATTTTTTATTTATTCACGTGTTACTGAATTAAAAATTAAACGCTGTCCGGTTACCGAGAGAGGGGCGGTGCTCAATCAAGCGTGACAAACAGCATGAGAGCCGCACTCTCAGCACGTTAGTTGCATCAGGTTGCGTCATGCATCCAAACCCAACAGAAATGATTCATGCGGCCCTGCCTGTTTACGTTCAGAGTCCCTGGATTTGTGTCGAAAAAAGAAAAAATCAAGGTTCCAGTGTAATTAAATATTAATGTGTGAAAAGATTAAAAGAATGTTGAGTTATCGCTGTAAGCTAGGAGATTCAATATGGCGTACCTCCTGTAACTACAATTTAAAAAAAAGTCCTTTGGGCACAAAATGCCTCTTATATAACATTATAATTTCCAAAAATTTTCTTTAAAATCGAAAGACCACTTTCAGATTCGGATATTTCTGATGCATACTGGCCCATTGATTAGTTAATTATTCTCACCCAACGGCTTCAGCAACTGGTCTTGTAGATTCTTGACCAATAAACACGTGACAAGCAAACCTTTGCAAAGTTGGATGCTTCGTGATAAAGCCAAGGTAACGATGATCGTGAGGATGAAATGCACAAAAAGAGACGTTCTTCAACGAGTAGAAATAATCGTGACAAGGGCCCCGATTTTTCTGAAAAAATTAAGCAATTCAAAAGTTTAGGAACTTGAAGAATTTGTGGCTTAATTTTCACTAAACAGACTTAAATTTTTTTTTTTTACTCACTGGCGGCTTGCTCCTGTCCACCATCCGAAGGCCCTGATCCGAAACCTCAAGAATGCAGCTTTGAGAGTTAGGGGAAGATTGTGATGTGTTGCCAACGATTCTACGCACCGCCTGGCAAACAACACTTGTTCCCTTATGAGACAAAGTCTCAACAGAGCCCAAATATCCTAGGAGATATCGCTCCCTTTTGACCTTTGGGGCAGAAGGGTCAAAATCACTGTAATCCATGTCCACTGCGTATGCAGATGGAAAAATTCCCTGACGTCCGGTTCTGAGATTCACACCTAAAAATTGAAGGAAAAATCAGTCAAAGTGGGTGCCACTTTCCCACCACTCTATTCTCATTACTCCTCCTACTTCCCCCCCCCTTCTTCTACTATCACGCCCCTTACTTTTCCCCTTTCTCGACTTTTCTCTCCTCTAATTCCCCTCTCAGCAGTTCCTCTAGTACCCTTCCCCTCACTCCCAACACACCCTATTCAATTGCCTTCTTCACCGTCCCATCATTCCCTTTATATCACTTCTCCTACCTC
>CAKNYM010048335.1:58364-71407 GCA_932195095.1 Andricus curvator | reverse complement strand
AGTAGGAAAATGAGGGAGGGAATGTAGGGGAAATGAGGGGAAATGTGGAACGGAAAGAAGAGGAAATAAAGAGAGTAGGGGAAATTAGGGGTGGGTTAGCAGGGTAACTTAGGGTAAATTAAGGGGAAGTAGGGGTAGCTACGGGAAATGAGAAGAGGGGAAGTAGGTGCACTAAAGAGAAATGAGGGGAGGAAAAGTAGGGATAACAGTGGTATGGAAAGTAAGGGGGCATGAGGGAAGGGGAATTAGGTGAAATGAGGGGAAATCTGGGGAAATAGGGGAAATGAGGGGAAATGGGTTTCTGGGCAATTTTGGCAGAATTCATTAAAACATTTGTGTTATTCGATCCAAATTTTACACAGTTTCTCTATAAATAGACTAATGTTAAAAAATGGGAATTTTCGTTGTAGAAAATAAAGTTAATTTTCCACTGCGAACTTGTCGATTTCGCACTTTTTGACTACAAAAAGTCTGTCGGCCCACGCAACATTTTAGGCTCTGCGTTAAAGTTTTTTTTAATTTTCAAAAATATTGTTACGCCTATTTAAAGGGTAAGTTATAAAATCACTATCACTCTAAATATTAACAATAAGTCAAGTTATACATATAATAAAGAAATTAATAGAAATTGATGCAGGAAATGCAATCAACAACACTACAACTACAAAGGGGCCGTTCAAAAACTACAAAAATTTTTTTAAATGCCTGAAAAAATGAAAATTAGTGATTTTATTTGACTAGTAAAGCATCTAAATACAGACTTCACATTCTTTCCCCTATTTCTCTTTTTTTAAAAAGAATTCATCATTTTTCCCGTTTTCTAAAAAAACTTGCCTTTTTTCTCGATTTTTCGCTTGAATGCGAAATAAATAAATTGAACCCAATAAATCAATCCAGCCAGTTTTCAGTTAAAGTTAATTGTTTTTAATTGAAAAGTCTATTATATTTTTGGTTCAGAATTTGTCTTTTTTGGTTAAAAATTCTACTATTTGGTTGAAGATTTAAATTTTGTTGTTAGAAATTCATCGTTGTTAATTGGAAATTCAAATATTAAATCTTTTATTGAGAATTCATCTTTTTCAGTTGAAAATTCAACTACTTGATTTAAAGTTGAATTACATTCTTAAACATTCATTTTATTGGTTGAAGATTTCACTATTTTGTTTAAAATTTTTGTTTTTTTGTTTAACATTAATGTTTCTAACTAAAAATTAAACTATTTTATTATTGTTTGAAATGTATTCTTTTTAGTTTGAAAATGCAATTATTTAATTTTTTATTCAGAATTCATCTTATTTGGTTGAAAATTCAACTACTTGATTGAAAGTTGAACTGCTTTGATGAACCTTAATTTTATTAGTTTAAAATAAATTTATTTTTATGGCAAATTTAACTATTCCATTTCAGGTTTAAATTTGATAGTTTTTAGTTTAAAATTCATTTATTTGGTTGAAAGTATTCTTTTTGTTGAAAATTCAACTTTTTTGTAGAAAATTAATATTTTGTCTTAAAAATTCGACGGTTTTGCTCAAAATTCGATTTTTTTAGATGAAAATTCTATTATATTGGTAAAAAATTCAACTATTTGATTGAAAATTAACTTTTCAGTTCAAAATTAACAATTTGTTTGGAAATTAACAATTTGTTTGAAAATTAACAATTTGTTTGAAAATTAACAATTTGTTTGAAAATTAACAATTTGTTTGAAAATTAACAATTTGTTGGACTTTTTTTCTCTCCTGACTGAAA
Organism: Andricus curvator; assembly: GCA_932195095.1. Lineage (NCBI taxonomy): Eukaryota > Metazoa > Arthropoda > Insecta > Hymenoptera > Cynipidae > Andricus > Andricus curvator. The sequence goes on along the minus strand of CAKNYM010048335.1, from coordinate 69,658 downwards.
ATATTTCTTGGTTGAAAGTTCAACTCTTTGGAAATTCGTTCTTTTGATTTGAAAATTCATCTCTTTTGGTGGAAATGTTACCATTTTTGTATTTGAAGATTCATAATTTTAGTTGAAAATTTAAATATTTTGTTGGAAATTTAATTATTTTGTTAAAAATTCAACAATTTGTTAAAAAGTTATATTTTCGGTCCACAATTTAACTGTTTTGTCGAACATTAATCATTTTGACTTGAAAATTTAACTATTTGATTGAAAATGCAACTGTTTCTTTTATTGCAGTTTAATTTTTTTTCGGTTAGGAATTCGAGTATTCGGTTAAAAATTAAACTATTTGGTTTAAATTTGAACTATTTTTTTAGAAAAGTCTTTTCGTGTTTAAAAGTTAACATTTTCCTAAAAAATTCGACTTTATAGCTTGAAAACTCAATTTTTTCGTTGAAAATCCATCTCTTTTGGTAGAAAATTAATCTTTTTGGTGGAAAATGCAATATGTTTCGACTTGAAATCTCAAGTGTTTCATTTGCATTCAATACGAATTTTCGGCCATCTAGTTGAATTTTTAACTAAAAAATGGAATACCTTAATTTTAATTCAGAAAATTATTTTTTAACAAAAAAAATTAATTCTCAACAAAAAACCTAATAGCTGATAAAACGTTGATAGTTTATTTTCAATCAAAAAAACATTTAAATTTTGAATAAAAAACTTCTATTTCAATTCAACCAAAAAAGACGAATTTTCAACAAAATACATTAAATTTCAAGAAACTAGTTAAATTTTCACCCACAGAGATAAGTTTTTAACTAAAATGATGAATCTTAAAAAAAATGATTTTTCAACAAAGTACTTCAACTTTCAATTTAGTAGTTGATATTTCATCTAAAAGATATTTGAATTAAAATTTTTTTAAAACAGTGGAATTAAAAACAAGACGAATTTTTAACGAAATAGTTGAACACTCAACCAAATAGTTGAAATTTTAACTGAAAAAGATCAATTTTGAATCAAAAATTGAATAGTTTAAATTTCAATTTAAAAAATTAATTTTCAATACAAAAAATGAATTTTCAACAAAATAATTAAATTTTCAACCAAATAATCAAATTTTCATCCCAAAAGATTAATTTTCTACCAAAGGCGAATTCTCCACAAAATAATATTTTTCAACTAAAAAAGATCAATTTCCAACAAAAAAAGGAATATGTCAATTTTCAGTTAAAATTTTTTATTTAAAAAAAAATTTAATTTGAAATAAAATCCTCAATCCTTGACCAAAAAATAAATTAATTTTTAACAAAGTATTTCAAATTTCAACCAGGTACTTGAATTTTTAAGCAAAAAAGATAAATTCTCAACGTAAAATTATTCATTTTTTACCAATAAAAACGAATTGATCTAATCAGTAACGTCCACTGAACGAAACAGTAATTTGTAACGATCTAAACTGCAACTGTCATTGATTAAATCAGTAATTTTCAATAACATAATCAATAACTCTCACTAAATAAATCAGTAATTTTGAATTATATAACAAATAACTTTCACAAATTAAATCAGTCATTTTGATCGATGTAATCCGTAACTTTCAATGTGTTAATCAGTCAATTATGGCTAATTTTAATCATTCATTAAAATGAAGAAATTACATTTAATTGAATAATTGAACGAACTTACCTGTAAGTGAAGTTCGATTCTAATTGTATGAGCGCCACCGAAGAATAGATCAACTCGTAGTTCCCCCACTTTGTGCTTGTGCTGTCACAATTTCAAAGAATAACCGAAAAAAAAACACGGCAGCTTCCTACCAACGTCCGGCTACTCATTATTTTAAAGAATGGCCGTAATCTTTACTAAAAGGGCATAACTAAGAATTAAAAAATTAGTTAAAGGGCCAGTATATTTATATACCGGGTGGGACTGATCTATTCTTCGGTGGCGCTCATACAATTAGAATCGAACTTCACTTACAGGTAAGTTCGTTCAATTATTCAATTGTATTTCGCGCCACCTCCGAATAGATCAACTCGTAGATGTTGAAAGCATTTAATACGTAGATTACGGCAATCACTCTGATAAGAGAAATTTATTACAAATTTTTTTTACAAATTTTCTTACATTCCGAGATGTTTATGCGAAGAATTCCTTGAGAATATATTAATTAAACACAAACTGAAATTAACTGTGTATTAACCTTCTAAGATAGACCTAGCAAATTGCTGGTTATCCTTTACAATCTCTCTATCATAAAATCTGGCGAATGTTTGAGACCTATCTGTCCAACCTGCCGTCTTTCTAATTAAGTCTAGATCAACGCCACGCCTTTTAGCGGTCGATGTGGACGCATGTCGTGTACTATGAGCTGAAAAAATATCTGTATCGATACCGCTCTCAGTTAAGACTTCCTTAACCCAACGACTTAAAGTTTGCGAAGAAACAGCCTCATGGGGCTTTTGGAATGATATGAATAATTCCTGTACATTACGTAACGATCTAGTTTTTACAAGATAGCTCTGTAAAGCTGAAGCTGCACATATTTTTCCCACAGAGTAAAACGGTAGGACTAGTAAAGGCTGTGTTCTATTTTTATTTGATGTCTTAATGCGGTCGGGAATCTTAATCTCAATTGCCGTTCCTGTATCTCTAATGTTAACAACCTTTATTAATGAGAATGTTTGCATTCTGTGACCCGTTATGAGAGCAAGTAAGGTTACTAATTTCTTCGATAATTCTTTTAACCCTAGCTCCTCATTTGGAGGTATTGCTAAAAAATAGTCTAATACTATCTTTGGATCCCAGGTGCTGTCATAGCGTGGTCTAGAAGGTCGCAAACTGGACACGCCTTTAAAAAAACGTTTCACTCTAGGGTCCTTAGCGATTTCTGAGTCTACTATTAATGATATTGCTGACCTTGTGGCGTTTATTGAGCTATGTGACAACCCCTTATCAAATTCGTTGGTTAGAAAAGCTAGTAGGTCTGCTATCGGAGGATTAAACAATTCAATCGATCTCTCGGCAGAGAATCTCCACCATTTTTTGAGTGCCACGTCGTAATTTTTTATCGAAGAAGAACTTAGAGAACCAGTCATGACTTCCAACGATTTCTCTGGGGCTCCTCGTCTCAGGAACGCCTCCCGGATAACCACCCTGCCACCAGGGTAAGGTTTTTCCAAAGCGGATGAGGATTCCTATCAGACGAAATCAAAAGATTTATATCCGGATTAAATTTAATTGCTTTACGAATCATCAGTGAATAAAATAAAGGGTACCAGGGCTGGGTTGGCCAGTCTGGCACTATCATGATTCCCTCCGCCTGATCTCTTTTAATTTTTGCAAGAGTTTTTAAGATTATACTAAACGGCGGAAAAGCATAAAAGAAAACCGAACTCCAATCCAAGGTAAAAGCATCTATCGCCTCAGACCCAGGATCTCTTTTCCAGGAGATATAACGCATACATTTCGAGTTCGTTCTACTTGCAAACAAGTCGATTTCTGGTTTTCTAAAAGTTCTGACAATCTTTTTAAATGCGGGAATAGATAGTTCGAATTCCGTTTCAGGTTCTAATTTTCGAGATTCGGCATCTGCTTCAAAATTATCTTTTGAACTAATATAGGAAGCAAAAATCCAAATATTGCGCTCCTCGCACCATTGCCAAATCTCTTTTGAGATCTTATTCAAGTCCTCGTACTGAACACCGCCCATTCTATTGATGTACGACACGGCTGTCGTATTATCTATTCTTAATAAAATTTCCCCATCATAAATGTCTTTTGCTAAACATCTGAGACCAAAGAAGGCAGCTTTGAGTTCTAAGAAGTTAATGTGAAGCTTACGTTCGGACACTGACCAGAATCCACTAGCTTTTTGATTATCACATACAGCTCCCCACCCTGACTTAGAAGCATCGGAAAAAATCTCTGAGCGAAAGACAAGACCTTTAATAGAGTTATTACCAGATAAGATAGTTGATTGCCACATTTTCAGGTCCAAAGGATTAAATCTAACAGTCATGAGAGCATCATAATTTCCACCATTTTGTCTTAATGCTAGAAATCTTTGTCTTTCTAAATCCTTTGTGTAGACCCAGCTGTATTTAATAGCTGGACAACAAGCTACTATAGATCCTACGAACTGTGCGAAGACTCTTATCCTACACTGTACATGTTTACTAAAGATCTGTAGCTGTTTCTGAATGTGAGATCGCTTCTCACGTGGGAGTTCTAATGTCATAGATTTAGAATTATAAATGAATCCTAAGAACTTACATCTCTGTTCAGGATTCAGTTGACTCTTTTTCAAATTTATTATGAACCCTAAGCTTTCCAATAACTCTTTAGTTGTCTTTAAATTCACCCCACAGTCCTGATATGTCTCTCCAAAAAGAAGAAAGTCATCTAAATAGAGAACCGAACTATATCCTAATCTTCGTAGATAAGAAACCACAGGTTTCAATAGTTTTGTAAACACTTGAGGAGCTGTACACAGACCAAACGGAAGACAAGTAAACTGATAGACCTTTCCATTAAATTCAAATCTTAAAAATTTTCTGTCCGATTCATGTATTGATACTAAATAATACGCGTCCTGTAAGTCTAGAGTTGACATAAAACAGTTCGGACTCACAAGACTGACAGCTGTTCTGTAGTCTTCGAGCTTAAAATGCTCTGTTTGAATAAATTCATTTAGATCTTTAAGATTTAAAATGAACCTAAGAGACCCATCAGGTTTCGGTAGAAGAAAGAAGCTAGAAATAAATTGATCATTTGATGGACTACATTCTTCTACTGCTCCTTTAACTTGAAGTTGAGAGATAAGCGACATGATATTATATATATCCCTTTTGTCCCATTTCGATTTATGGACTGGCTTTAATTGGCAAGGAGGAGAAGAGAAGGGTATCCTATAACCTTTTATCCATGATAAAATTCGCGGGTCTGAGGTTAGAGCCTCCCATTTTTCAAAAAATAAACATAATCTTCCAGCAATTATACTTACAGAAACCTCTAATGTCTCCGCGTGCTCTTGTACGGTGTCTTGTTGAAGTCCTGTTTGCGCTGATTCTGAGATCTCAGAGGGCCCGTGAAGGATTTCTTCTGCCCGCCCTGTGTCGAAAAATGTGGCTTCGGGTGTCGACGAGGCGGGCCCCTCCCGTTTTTTGGTGTCCCTGACGTATGAGATTTTGCAGGTCTTAACACCTTGGCCGAATTCTCGAGCAGCTTAGCAGACTTCAAACTCTCTGGAAGATCCTTTCCGAAAAGAAACTGGTCCATCTTCGTAGCTTTCAGGGACTCCCTCCAAGGAGGATCCATATTAGCGATGATCAAATTTTTTCTTATTTGAGACTCGCCGTATTGCAGATCAGTGAGCAAGCGGCAAGCGTCACTTAGGTTCTCAATTAGAGGATCCACAGTCTCCCCTTCTTGATCAGCATCCCTTTGGACGAGCGTCATGATGGATCTGCCTACAGCCGAAATGCTAGCTGTCAAACTCTTTTGTTTTGAAAGGATTTTTTCGTCCCTTGACAAGGTGTTTTCAGCTTTTTGTAAAGCTAGTTTAACTTCGTCGTTGAGCTTGGGAGGGTCGATGTCCAAACAATTAACCGGTGGCGGATATTTTACGACGAGTTTTGCTTTCTCTTCTGATGAGAGACCAATTTTAATAATGTCCGCCCAGCGGATGGCGATGTCCTCCAGGACTGCCGGCGCAAGGACCCTGTCTTCTAGGCAACGTTTCCCAAGAGAATTAAGAACGCCTTCTTTAATTTTCTTACTAAGCGAATCAGCAGTTTCAGGGACCACCTGTTGTACCTCGAGAACACTCGAGGTATTTGCCGTGGGTGCCAAATTCAAAAGCGGTGGCCTTGGTTCCCTTTCTAGAGATGGTGGACGATCTACTTCCGGATCCGAAATTCCAGGAGAGTATGCGCCATTTCTCGAACTAGAGCGTGACCTTCGCCTTCTTCGACGGTTACCTCGATCTGTTTTAAAAAACAAGTTCGCATTTGTAAAAAGGCTATTCCTAAACAAAGTTTTTCTATACAGGGAAAAGCCTGTTAGTTCGTCTCCATGGTAACAAACAATCCCATGTACAGGTTAAGAGCCTGTATGATGGAAAGAAAAATCACCCAAGGAAAAATATTTTTCCACAATGGTTAAGAGCCATTGGACACGAAATGGGTCAGACCCAGATCGTTTCTGAGAGATGAGACCTCACAGATCATTGGGTTTTAAATTGCGGCTAGTACCTGATACACTGGAATCTCGTGACGAAGATGACGGAGAAGAACTCCTACGATGGCGGCGCTTATTCCTGCGTTTTGTTTTCAACTTCTTTATCACTTTTAACAATTCGCGTGAATAATCTTCGTCATCAGACGAATCACTGCTGTATCTTCGCGAACGTTTATTTTTACCCATCTCGGAACGATCTACACACTTCTTGCACAAAGAAAAGAATGAGTAGCCGGACGTTGGTAGGAAGCTGCCGTGTTTTTTTTTCGGTTATTCTTTGAAATTGTGACAGCACAAGCACAAAGTGGGGGAACTACGAGTTGATCTATTCGGAGGTGGCGCGAAATACAATTAAATTAATTTAATTAAAATTAATTAATCTTGAATCTATAGAATTCCTGAAAATAAAACAAGAATCCAACGACCAAATTTGGACAACCACCATAAACTGCTCCTATTGTAATTTAAAAAAAATTTCTTTGGGCAAAAATTAAAAAAGAGAAAAGAAAAATGAGAAAAAATAAATGAATGAAAATATATTTTTGTCCAAAGAAATTTTTTTTTTCAAATTACAATAGGAGCATTTTATGGTGGTTGTCAAAATTTGGTCGTAGGATTCTTGTTTTATTTTCAGGAATTCGATACATTAACTTAAGTATTGGACGTTAAAAAGGATTTTTAATTTGATTTAAATCTAATTTTAAAATTCTTAAAATTTAATGAAGAATTATATTTAAAAATAATGTTACTATTTTATTGTACCAGACAAATCAGTCACTTTTATTGACTGGAAATCATAAATTTCAAGTGTGTTTAATTTAGTCAGCAATATTGACTGATTCATCTGTTAAAACAACATTTTTGTTAGTAGAAATTACCGATTTTCCAGCCAAATCATGATTGATTAATTCAATCAGTCAAATTTTGACTGATGTAAATTTAGAATGTAGTTTTTGAACGACCCTTTAATTTTGTTATTTTATTCTATAGAAACTAGGAATTACCCTGATGGAAAAATTAAAAAAAAAAAGTACAAAAAATTAAAACCATTTTCACAGGAATCTACAAATAAATGGAATAAATCACAACCAACATTACAGAAAAGTACAACTTTTTTCTATTATTGAGACGAATTTTGTACTTTTTTTTTTTTGTATATTTCTGTATTTTATTGTAGTTTTAACTTCCTATAAGAATTTACAAAAAAGTAAGTAAGTAAAGTACAAGAAAGTCATTAAAATTAAAAGATTTGAACTCTTGAAGATAACAATTTTTTTTATTTGAAGACATGAAACTGAACCGCAAATTAAAACACTCAAAGTGGGATACTTTTGAATTTGAAACTTTCAAAATTAAAGCTTCAAACTTTTCAGTTCAAAAGCTCAATAATTTACGCGTATAAAATGCAAGCTTTTAACACTTTTCAATTGAAAATTTTGTAATTAAAAGCCGTTAAACTGCAAAATTAAAAAAAAATTAACCTTTATATGTTGTCTTAAAAATTTGTTTTAAAAAATCATTTAAAAATTTTACAGGAATCTAATAGAAATTTGTTTTTGAAAATTTTTTAAATCTTTTAAAATATTCTTTTAGAATTAATTATTTAAAAAATTTTTTAGTTTTTCTAGGAATTTTGATAACATTTTTTTATTATTTTGAAACCTTTAAAAATGCTTTAAACCTTCTAATTTTTTTTTCGAAATCTTCAAAAATCTACATTTCATTTTAAATATTTTAAAATATTTCCAAGTTTTAAATTATGTTGGAATCTTTTCCAAACTTTTAAATAAAGCTTAACCTTAAAATCCTGTAGTTTTTTATAATACGTTGTAAATTTTTACAACAAAGTAAAATAAATATTAATAAAAAGTTATAGAAATTATTGAATTGTAGAAAGTTGTATTTTATTGTTAATTTTTTAACTTCACTACAAGAAAAAAAATAGCTATTTGTATTTTATAGTATTTTTTTGTTAAATTTTTTACATTTTTTACAGAAAAGTAGATGTTAAAAAAAATTACAGTTGTAAAAAAGTTGTACATTCTTGTAAACATTTTTTTCCACCAGGGTATTACGAATAGGGAAAACGCTTTTCCTACACAAACTTATTCTACACAAGGTATACTGATCATATTTTTCCTTCACTAAATATTTTCTACACAAAATATTTCCTATACAGAATTTAATAGTGTTATATTTTTCCTACACCAAATTTTTTCTACACAGAATATTTCCTACACAAAATTTAATATTATTTAATATTGTTATTTTTTTCCTACACAATATATTTTTCACACAGAATATTTCCTACACATAATTAATTATTGCTTAATACTGTTTTATTTTTCCTTCCAAAAATATTGTTGACACATAATATTTCCTACACAGAATTTAATACCGTTATATTTTTCCTACACAAAATATTTCCTAAACAGAAATAAATAGTAATAATTTTATCCTGAAAATATTTTCGAAATATTGTACAAATGTTATTTTGTCCAATATTTTTCTTACAGACAATATATTCTACAGGAATTGAATAGTAATATTTTATTACAAAGATATTCTCAAAATATTGTACACAAAAATATTATGTCCAATATTTTTCCTACACAAAATATATTCTACACAACATATTTAAAACAGTAAATAAAATAATGTCTACACAAAGCAGATCCTGCATAAAGTAATATGATTATAATTTTCTTTTAAATATTATTGCTGCTATATGACAAATATTCTGAGTGAAGATATTCAACACAGACATATTCTGCACAAAAATATTAAGTGTGAAATTTTTCCTACACAAAACATATTTTACACTAAGCGACATAAATGAACTTCACAATATATGTAAAAGATTTGATTAATAAGATTTGCTTTAGAGTAAATTAAAAATATTGAATGATTCGATTTCCGGAAAAAGCAATTCCTAATTTTTTTATTTTTAAATCAGTCGTCATTAACCCTTGCCCCGGGGATTTTGAAATTAACATGGGGTTTTAAATGAGAAAAGCTCGTTTTTCGACAAAATTGAAAAAAGAAGTACTTCTTATTACCTTTTTGTAAATTAAAGTTCAGTCACCTCCTAGGGAATGTTCGAAGAATAATTTCTACTCATAAATTTATATTTTCACCCCCTCAATCCCGTTATATTGTGCCCGGAAAATGCCCCGAAAAATTACAATATAGCAGTCTTATTTTACAAGTTTCCAAGTATTTATTAACAAATTTTGAGTTGTTTGAACAATAATTATTTGTTCAAACAATTTTTCTCGCCTGTAAAACGTGAAAAATTATTTTTTTGGATTGATGATATATTTGATAAATTTAAAGTATGAATAATATTTCTTCTTTAACATATTTAGTAATTATTTAAATAATTTCCATGCGCTTAAACAATTGTTTTCTTTCTAATCGTAAAAAGTTATTATTTGAAGGAAATAATTACACAATCAACGAATGTTGGAAGTAATATATTTTTTTAACGATATTTGGCCATTATTTAAACAATTTGTATTTGAATTTGAATTAATTATAATTCACTGGCGCCTTTTAATAGGAAAGGTGGAGAAAATTCTAGTTTCTATGTATTTCATACATTATGTAGCTTATTGTTTAGTATTATCTTATTTCAGAACTTATAACCAATAAAAAATATTAATTTTTTAAACAATTTTTCTTTAGTTACGGTATTGATGGTTATTTTTTATAGATCGGTTTCATTGATGAAATAAAACACTGTTTAATAAGCAACATATATAGTGCAAGAGATTTAAAAAAATAGAATTTTCTCAATCTTTCCTACGAAAAGAAGTCAGTGGTATTAATTATTTAAATCATCACAAATTGTCTGTGACAAAAACTATTGCTCTTAACATTCTTCATCGCCGACATTAATTTCAGAAAATAATAACTTTTCACAATTTACAGAATGAAAAAATTGTTGAAACAAACGCAAATTGTTTAAAGAATTGCCAAATATATTAAACAAAGAAAAATTATTTTTAACATTCGGTAATTGTGTCATTAATCCCGACAACATAATAACATTTTACAATTTACAGGATAAAAATTGTTTAAATAATTACCAAATATGTTAAACAAAAACTTTTATCCTTGAAATTCATCCTCTGTATCATTTATTCCAAAAATAATAACTTTTCACGATTTACAGGCAACAAAAATGGTTTAAACAAATAATAATTGTTAGAAAAATTGAAAATTAGTTAAAAGATACTTAATATTACACTTAATAAATATTTTTATGTAGAATATGCCTGTTTAAGCCAAAAGACGAATTTCCTGCATAAAAATGCAGTTTTCAACCAGTAAATATGAATTTTCGGCAAAAAAATTAATTTTCAACGAAATAGTTAAACTTTTAACCAAAGAGACAAACCTTCATTAAAAAAAAAAACATTTTCAACAGAGTAGTCAAACTTTTACCCACGCAGTTGAATTTTTAATCAAAAAACATCAATTTTCAACAAAATAGTTAAACTTTAAACCAAAGAGATGAATTTTCAACTAACAATATGAATCTTCAACAAAAATGATTTCTCAACAAAACTGGTTCAAGAAAAATTTTCAAACAAAAAAGTTGAATCCTCAAGCAAAGAAGATTAATTTTCAACCAAGCAGTTGCATTTTTATCCAAGAAAGATGAAATTTCTACTAAAACAGATGAATTTTTTAATCAAAAAGACAAATTTACAACAACAACAAAAATTGAATTTTCACCCAAAAAAGATTTTAGTTGACTTTTCAACACCAAAATATGAATTTTAAACAATGAGTAATTTTTCTACGAAGATACTTGAATTTTCAACCCAAAAATACGAATTTTCCAGAAAACAGTTGAATTTTCGACTAAAAAGGATGACTTTTTAACAAATTTGTTGAATTTCAATCAAATAGTTGCATTTTTATCCACGAAAGATGTAATTTATACTAATATAGATGAATCTTCAAATTAAAAAGACAAATTTTCAAAAAAATAATTGAATTTTCATCAAAAAAAAAAATTCAGTTGACTTTTCAACACCAAAATATGAATTTTA
>CAKNYM010048335.1:38845-58354 GCA_932195095.1 Andricus curvator | reverse complement strand
TCTTATCCAAGAAACATGCATTTTCTACTGAAATAGATGAATTTTCAAATTAAAAAGACAAATTTTCAAAAAAATGGTTGAATTTGAATCAAAAAAATATTTCAGTTTGACTTGTCAACATCCAAATATTAGTTTTAAATGAGAAGTAAATTTTCTTGAATTTTCAACCCAAAAAGACGAATTTTCAACAAAATAGTTGAATTTTCAACCAAAAAGGATGACTCTTCAACAAAATTCTTGAATTTTCAATTAAAAAGTGGCAGCATTAGCCAAGAAGGGTGCAATTTCAACAGAAATTAAATGAATTTTCAAATTAAAAATAAAAATTTTCAAAAAAATAGTTGAATTTTCATCCAAAAAATATTTCAGTTGACTTTTCAACACCAAAATATGAATTTTAAATAAAAAGTAAATTTTCTACGAAATGAGTGGAAGTTTAAACAAAACAGTTAAATTTTCGTCGAAAAGTATGTAAGTAAATAATAAAATTTATAACTAAAAAGATAATCTTCAGGAAGAAGCAACTGCAAAACAAAATTGAGAAATAATTATAAATGATATGAAATAATTTCAATTTAAAATTGAGAATTGTCAAATTTATTCTGACTTTTCACCAGGTTTCTTTGGCGCGTAAAGTTAAATTCATATTAACTTTTTGTACAATTACTGCGAGTTATTTGTTTCACTTGAAAATTTCCCAAAATTACGTACACGAATGAATTACCCCCCCCCCCCCCCACCGTGTACCTCGACTGACTTCAACCCCAAAGGGCTTGCATATTCCGGTTCATATCGCTTCTGCCCTTTTTGAGAAAGCACTTTTTTTGATTTTTTTTTGAAGAGGTTAAACAACATATCTTAATGAAAAAAAAGTTAAAAGTGGAATTTCATTGGCTCAAACCATTCACTTTGGCATCGAAAAAGGGCTACAGGTGCTGAACATCTTACGAAAACTGAAACCCTTCAATATTTTTGAAAAATGGTGAAAAAAGTGGGGAAAAATCAGTTTTTTGAAAATTGCCTTATCCAATTCATCCTATGTCCCAAACACCTTAACAAGAATTGAAGTGCTTGAAATTGTACGCAAACTGAAACAAAATCGAATGTTCTATCTCTAAAAGTTTGGGAGTTATGGTCCTAAGAAGTCGATTTCAAGCGAATAATTTGAATGAAAAAGAAAATATATATATAGTTTTGGGAAATAACTTATTTCCTATGCATAGCTGGTAAAAATTGTCAAATAATTAATTAAAGAAGACTTAATTTTGAGTAGATCTAAAACCAAAAATTGCTCGAGCTCTATTAGAAACAAAATTATTGCCTTCTGAATATGGCCCTTCTTTATGAAATTTTGTTTAACATCAATTTTTACATTCTCATCAGAGAAGGTATTAGATTAATGTAAAATTTGACTCCCTCCGTTTTTGTCAAATGTCCACGTTTTGAGACATTCTGAACCCAAAAAACAGGTTTTTGTGAATGGGGCTGTCTGTATGTATGTGGGCCTGTGTGTGTGTGTGTATGTAGATTTTTATTTTGTTAGCACGATAATTTTCGAAAGGATTGACAGATTGGATTGGGCTTTGGTATACTCTTCGAGTGTCCTAAAATGAAGGTCAAGTTCGTTAGCCAGCTATTTTGGATACAAATTCAAAAAGTAAGCGCCTTTAAAAAATGTTTGAGACCACTTTTTTAAAAATTTAAAAATTCTCTATAAGGATGTTTATATAACTCCAAAAGATAAACAATTTATCATGATGACTTTTTTTGATAAAACAAAAATTACTGGAGTTATAGCATTTACAAAATTCCAAAAAACAAACGAAAATGAACATTTTAAGCCAAACAACGCACGATATGAAAAAAGGTCAGAAGGAGAAATATGTTTCTTTTTGAATACCCTAGAATATCGTTATAAGACTTTTTTTAATTTTCAAAAAATCAATAATTCACATTTTTATCGCACAAAAAAATGAAAATCAAAAATTCCATTTTGCGGTCAAAATATACAAAATACAGAAAAAGATAAATCGACAGAAATTGTGTACTTAAAAAAGATCTACAAATTTGTTATTAATCACTTTTTGGTGGGACGCGTAGTTTTTGTTTCATTTGTAAAAAACTGACTTAAGAATAAAATAAATTAAATTTCTGGACAAACGACACAAACCACGAAAAAAATTAATAGACAAGAGTTGTTCACTCAGAGAAGAGCTACACATTTTGATAAGATGCGTAATTTGTGTTCCAATCGCGAAAAATAACATTAACAATAAAAAAAATGTGGAAAAACGACGCAAGGTATGAAAAAAGATAAATAGACAAAAGTTGTTCAACCAAAAAAAAATCTACAAATTTGTTATAAACTTTTGTTATAAACATATATTTAAAATAAAAAAATGAACTTTTTGGATAAACGATACACGATACAATAACATTTGATCTGACAACATTTTTCGCCTAAATCACATTTACAAAATTTTTCTTAGAACCACTTTACGCTAGGATGCATATTTTTGGTTCAAATCGTAAAAAATATCATTGAACATAAACAAATTAAACTTATGGAAAATGAGAAAACTCTTTTTTTGATTTTTTTGAAGAGGCTAATCAACATATTTTCATGAAAATAAGTTAAACGTGGAATTTTATTGGCTCAAACCATTCAGTTTGGCATCCAAAAAAAGGCTACAGGTGCTGAAACATCTGACGAGAACTGAAACCCTTCAATATTTTTTTTAATGGTGAAAAAAGTGGGAAAAAGTCAGTTTTTTGAAAATTGCCTTATTCCAGTTCATCCTATGTCCCAAACACCTTAACCAGAATTAAAGTGCTTGAAATTTTCTACAAAATGAAAAAAATCGAATGTTCTATCTCTAAAAGGTTGGAAGTTATGGTCCTGCAAAGTCGATTTTAAGCGAATAATTTGAATGAAAACAAAAAAAATATATACAGTTTTGGGGAAATAACATCAATTTTTTAAATAAAATTTATCGTTTTTCAAAAGAACTCATTTCCCAAGCAATTCAGGGGGAAGTTTCCACCAGATAGGTTAAGGAGGACCTAATTTTTAGCAAATCTAAAAAAAAATAATGCTCTAGCTCTAATCGCATCGAAATTATGGCCTTCTGAATATGATCCTTTTGTAATGAAATAATTAAATTTATTAAGTCTTCATTAAATTCAAGCACGAGAAACACAATATGATAAAAATATTTTTCCATGTTTTATCCTCCAGAAACGAAAAATTAAAAAAAAAATGTTCAACAACATTCTACTATAAAAAGCGTAATTTTTAGGAAACCGTAATTTCAATGCGATTAGAGCTAGAGCATTATTTTTTTCAGATTTGCTAAAAATTAGGTGCTCCTTAACCTATCTGGTGGCAACTTTCTCCTGGAATGCTGGGGAAATGAGTTCTTTCGGAAAACGATAAATTTTATTTAAAAAATTGTTGTTGAACAAAATTTCATAAAAAAGGGCAATATTCAGAAGGCCATAATTTTGGTTCTATTAGAGCTAGAGCGATGTTTTTTTGTAGATCTACTCAAAATTAAGTTTTCTTCAAATAATTATTCGGCAATTTTTACCCGATGTGCATAGGAAAAAAACATCACGTGCGTCCTAAACTACGACCCAAGACAGATTTATGTGTAAACATTTTCGGTAAACGTTAACTGAAATTGAAATCTTTCAAATTTTCACTTCATGAAGAAGAATAATAAAAATTGAAATTTCATTATGGAAAATTCATTATTATGACACTTATCATTATTATTACACATCTAAGTACTCAAAAGTTATAAGAAAAATATTGAAAATTGTTTCTTTTTTAAAATTAGACACAGCATATTTTCCTCCTGTTAGACTTTAAATACTTGGCGGGAATTCTCAAACAGAATGAAAAAGAAACCGAAAAAATGCAAAATAGCAGTTTTCTAATGAATTCATACTACAAACGGTATTTCTTGTGTTTTTTCAACATGAATTATTTTTAATCGATAAATGAAGAGTTTCCAAATATTTTTTAAATATTTCACAATTGTTTAAACAATTATTATTCGTTTAAAAAATATATTTTCCTCTGTAAGACGTGGAAAATTATTATTTTCGAGATATAAATTCCAGAGAATAATAACTTGTTACAATTTGAGGGAGAAAAGATTGTTTCAACAAATGGAAATTGTTTAAATAATGACCAATTATGTAAAAAACAAAACATATTCTTACCATACATAAAGCACTTATATCCCGAAAACAATCATTTTCCACGATTTGAAGAAAGATATAATTCTTAAACAAATAATAATTGTTTGAATAATTAAAAATTATTTACAAAATACTTGGAAACTCGTCCCTTATCAATTAAAAATAATTCTTGTTAAAAAAATCCAAAGAATACCGTTTTTAGTATGAATTTAATATAAAACTGCTATTTTGCAGTTTTTGGGTCACTTTCCAAGTATAATAACAATGGCTTGAAAGGGAAGTGGGGAGCCATAATTAAAACTTGCTGGGTGGAAATTGTTCTTTGAACATCTTATCGCATGTTCAAAGAATAATTTTAATACTTTTTTAATACTTTAATTCACAAAAAGTTTATAACAAGTAGCTCTTTTTTCCATTTTTTTGAAAATCAAGCTTTTCCCATTTGAAACCCCATGTTTATTTCAAAGGCTCGGGGGCACGGGTTGACTTTAACAAAAAAAGAAAACAAGAAAAATGTTAAGTTGATAAACTGTAAATATTAATTAAGTATTTAATTTTAAAATTGAACAATAGTTCGACTCTTAACAATAGAATAATAATAAAATTGATTTTATAAGACGATTCTGAATCTGTTCATAATTAAATAATTTATAGATTTTTACGTTAAAAACTATTTCAATTTGAAAGCCTTAGTAATTAATGAAATGTATGCATCCAATTGAAACTTCAAAATCTTTTTTCAATTTTCAAAAACATTTTAATTAAAATATTCATAATTAAATGTTTTTATTCAATTTCAAATTCTATTCAAATATTAATGCATTCTAAAATACTTCATTTTTTAAGCATACAGATTGAAAATTTGTAATTAAAAAATTTTTGTTTTAATATTTAACAATATTTGACTGTTTATTTAAAATAAGAAATTATTATAAATCAAATATTCAAAAATAAACTAAATAAAATTGAATTATTTAAAATAAAATAAACCTTGAATCGTTCGAATTTCAGGGTGCTGCATGTAAACTTTAAAATTTGCATTGTTTCATTTTTTTTAATTTTTAATTTGTAAATGACATTTTTCAATTTAGATTTTTCAAGAAACAACTTATAATCACTAAATTCTACTGTTTTTAAGTTAAAATTGTTTGAAAATGATATAATTTTGAACACTTTTGTTTGATTTTTTTTTATTGTTCAAACTATTTTAGATCTTAAAATGCAGTCTCTTCCAGGTCTGCTTAGTCAAGCTTTGTTTATAAAATACCGATGCAGACCCATATGAGTTCTCTGAAAGAACACATTGTGTCGCACTTATATCACGCATCTACATTTAGAATTAGGCTAATTATATTTCATGAAGAAGAATAATAAAAATTGAAATTTCATTATGAAAAATTCATTATTATGATACTTATCATTATTATTACACATCTAAGTACTCAAAAGTTATAAGAAAAATATTGAAAATTGTTTCTTTTTTTCAAATTAGACACAGCATATTTTCCTCCTGTTTGTAAATGATTTGCAATTTTTTAAACAATTATTATTCGTTTAAAAAATATATTTTTCTCTGTAAGTCGTGGAAAATTATTATTTTCGAGATATAAATTCCAGAGAATGATAACTTGTTACAATTTGAAAGAGAAAGATTGTTTAAACAAATGGAAATTGTTTAAATAATAAACAAATAATAATTGTTTGAATAATTAAAAATTTTTGACAAAATACTTGGAAACTCGTCCCTTATCAATTAAAAATAATTCTTGTGAAAAAAATCCAAAGAATACCGTTTTTAGTATGAATTTAATAGAAAAATGCTATTTTGCAGTTTTTGGGTCACTTTCCAAGCACAATAACAATGGTTTAAAAGGGGGGTGTGTAGACAAAATTAAAACTTGGAGAGAGAGAGAGAGCTCCTTTAGTGTCTCTGATACGCGACACAACGCTTGTGTCAGAGGCCTGCGTTACACTTTCGAGCCGTGGTTTCACTCGACTCAGGCGCGACTCCCCAAATCGAGGTCTAAGATGTTTACACATCAATAAGTTATTTCCCCAAAACTATATATATATTTTTTTTTGCATTCAAATTATTCGCTTAAAATCGACTTCTTAGGACAATAACTCCCAAACTTTTAGAGATAGAATAAGGCAATCTTCAAAAAACTGATTTTTTTCACTTTTTTCAAAATTCCACGTTTAACTTATTTTCATTAAAATATGTTGATTAACCTCTTCAAAAAAATAAAAAAAAGAGTTTTCTCAAAAAGGGCCCAAGCGATTTTTTTCTTTTAGGGCTCAAAATGATCGTGGGGCATCCCAGAAGTATATTCAGAAAAAAATCGGCATATGCAAGCCCTTTTGGGCTGAAGTCAATCGAGGCACACCGTGATACTGTGTCGAAAATATGTTGTGTAGAAAAAATATTGGACAGAATAATTTGTTGTACAATATTTTTAAAATATTTTCAGGATAAAACATATAATTATTATTTATTTCTGCGTAGAAAATATTTTGTGTAGGAAAAATATAACGGCATTAAATTCTATGCAGGAAATATTTTGTGTAGGAAAAATATAACAGTATTGAACAATAACTAATTCTGTGTAGGAAATATCCTGTGTAGAAAATATTTTGTGTAGGAAAAAATAACAGTATTAAACAATATTAAATTCTGTGTAGGAAAAATTTGGTGTAGAAAAAATATAACAGTATTAAATTCTGTGTAGGAAATATTTTGTGCAGGAAAAATATGATCAGTATACGTTGTGTATAATATATTTGTGTAGGAATGGGTGTTACTTCTTTAAAGATATAAATTTTTTAGCTAATTTTTAATACCTGAAATCACTATCAGCTACGATCGAACAGCGATGTTCAAATTCGACTTCACTTTCTGGTGAACTGCGTCCACTTTGAATTTCGTGCCTGTGAACGTCCTCATCCTCAGAGTCCACAACATCTCTGCAGGATCTACCAACGTCTGTGTCACTTCCTTGTGACGAAGTTGGAGAATCGTCGACCATAACATCATGAACGAGTCTGCAAATTTTTTTCAAGATATATCAAAAATAGGGACAATTTTCAATTTTTTCAAAAATTTTCAAATTCTAACTCCCGCAAGATAATTTCTATTTGGTAAGAAATACATTTCTCGTATCAAGAATATTGTTTCAATATGCTAAAAATATTTCAATTCCATATATCATTTCTCCCTACTTCGACAAACCCTTCGTTATCAAAAATATAACATGAACGAGAAAGAACGGTGAACTATAAAAAATGTCATCTTGTGAAAAAAGTGACATTTTAACAACTTTCGTTTTTTTTCGAATCACCTTTTGCGCGGGAAATTGTATTGAAAAATCAGTTTCCAAAAGTTTGAAATATTATTATTATTAATAAATATTATAAATAATTAGGCATGTATTAGATTTTTATATAAATTAAGAAAAAGTTTAAACGTATTTTTAAGGACAATAACAATTTTTTTAATTCTCTCGCATTCTTCTGTAATAAGTAACTTTTTCAACTTACTTATTGTATTTGGTAACTGGCACACCGTATGTCAAATTCATATAGAAAAATGTGAAATAAGTAAGATAAAATTATTATTTTCCTGAAAAATTATGACTTATTAAATATAATTTAATTACTTAATACCCGAGTACTATTCCTTTTTTAAACAAGGAACTATATATGTTACATATGTGAAAAATTATAAGAATGACCAAAAATAAATCAACACTGTAATTTTACTATTCACAATTGAAGAATTTTCAATTGAAAGTCTATAAAATTGAATGAATTTCAATCTTAAGTCTTCAAAATTAAATTAATCCATAAAAGCATTTATAATTTCACCATTTTCTATGATACACATTGAATGTTGAAGAGTCTTCTATTGCAAATCTTAAAAATTGAAGCATTTTTCATTGTAAATCTTTAAAATTGAACTACATATTCAAAAAATACTGTTCAAAATCAGATCATTTTAAACTATAAACATTCTAAATTAATGAATTCATCATTTTTAATCTTAAAAATTGAATAATATAAAATTGTATATCTTGAAAAATGAATTATTGAAAAGAAACGTTCAACATTACATACCCTTAAAATGCAAATCTTGAAAATTGAATAATTTTAAATTTTATATTTTAAAAATTAGAGAATTTTTAATTGTCACTCTTCGAAAATGTAACTCTTCAAAATTGAATAGTTTTCAATTTTGAAAATTTGCAATTAAAAATCAGTCAAGTTTTAAGTTTAACAATCAGAAATTTTGTAATTGAAAACTCTTGAATTCTGATCTTCTAATTCATCGGAATTTAAGAACTTTGATTAATTAGTAATAAAAATTCAATTGTAAATCTTTAAAATTAAAATATAAAAAAAATCAAAATTACATGCCTTTAAAATATAAATCTTAAAAATTGAATAATTTTCAATTCTGTATTTTCAAAATTCGAGAATTTTCAATTGTGATAAATAAATAAAAAAAAAATTAATTTTCTACACAAATGGACGAATTTGCAACAAAATACATGAATTTTTTACCAAATAGTTGAATTTTCAACTTATAAAGGGAAAATTTTCAAACAAAAATGGAATAGCTACATTTTCAGATAAAAAATTAATTTATCGCCAAGAAAACGAATTTCCAACAAAATAGTTAAATTTTAGAATAAGTAGCTCCATTTTTAATCAAAAAGTTTAATTTTCTATCACAGTAGTTGAATTTCGAACAAAAAATATGAATTTTCAACAAAAAAGTTCATTTTCAACCAAGTAATTTAATTTTCTACGAAATTGTTAAATTAAAAAAAAAGTTAATTTACGAACAAAATGGTTGAAGTTTCAACTATAATGATGAGTCTTCAACCCAAACAAATAGATTAAGTTATAACCAAGCGGATTTTCAACAAAAAAAAAAAAAGTTTTAAGACAAAAATTCAACATTCAAACAAAAAGTTTAATTTTCAATTAAAAAGTTGATTTTTCAACCAAGACGATTAGTTTCACCCAAAAAAGAGGAATTATCAATAAAATACATCAATTTGCAACCAAGTGCTTGAATTTTTAACCGAAAATAAAAGATTTTTTAACAAAATAGTTCAATTTTCAACAAAAGAGATAAATCTTCAAAAAAAAAATGAATTTTTGAAAAAGTAGTTCAACTTTCAACTAAGCAGTTGAATTTTTAATAAAAATATGACTGTTTATCAAAATAGTTGCATTTTCAAAAAAATAATTAAATTTTCAACCAAAAATCTTTCTTCGTTGAAAATTCATGTATTTCGATGAAATTTTGTTTTTTTGGTAAAAAATTAAGATCCTTGCTTGCAAATTTATCTTTTTTAGTTAAAAAATCCACTATTTCTTCGAAAATTCATGTATTTTGTTAGAATTCATCTAGCTGGGTAGAAAATTAATCTTCTTGTTTAAAAATTTAACTTTTTGGTTAAAAAATGTTGTTTTTTTCTGGTTGAAAAATAATTCTTTAACTGAAAATTTTAATATTCCATTTTTTATTGCAAAATTGATCTTCTTTAATTAAAAATTCAAATATTTGGTGAAAAATTCATGTATATCGTTAAAAATTTGTCTTATTTGGTAGAAAATTAATCTTCTTACTTGAAAATTGATCTACTTGTTTTAAAGTTAAACTACTTTGTTAGAAATTCTATATTTAATTGAGAATGTGTCATTTAGTTGAAAATTCATTTCTTTGTTTTAACATTTTACTATTTTAGGTAAAAATCGTTGTTTTTTGGTTAAAAATTGATTGTTTAACTGAAAATTTAACTATTGCAGTTAAAAATTCATCTCTCTGGTTACAAATGTAAGTATTCCATTTAAGGTTGAAAATTCATCTTTTTTTATTGAAAGTTTATGTATATGAGTTTTTAACCAAATAGTTAAATTTTCAACCAAACAGATAAATTTTCTAAAAAAAAAAAGTTCCTCCAAAAAACACAAGCTTTCAACAAAATAACTCAATTTTCAACAAAACTGTTGAATTTTAAAGCCAAAACGACGAATTATCTACAAAACGTTTGAATTTTCAAACCAACAATATGAATTTTTAACAAAAAAGTTAATTTTCTACCGAAAAGTTGAATTTTCATAAAAATAGTTTAATTCTTCATCAAATTGTTAAATTTAAACAAAAAATATGATTTTTCAACGAAAAAGTTCATTTTCAACTAAATAGTTTAATTTTCTACCCAATCGTTGAATCGCCAAACAAGCCAGATTAATTTAGAACCAAACACTTGCACTTTTAACAAAAAATGATGAAATTTTAACCACAAAGATTAATTTTCGACTAAAAGAGTCGAATTTTTAACAAATTACATAAATTTTCAACTAGAAAAGATCAATTTTTAATAAAAATATTGAATTTCAACCAAGCATGGAAGAAATACATTGTTAGTTAAAAATAATATCACAAAATATTATTCAACTAAAATGATGAATTAAAAAAAAAGAATTTTCAACAAGAGTTCCTAAAAGATGATTTTTAAACCAGGAATATAAATTTTCTAAAAATGGAATGGTTAAATTTTCAACCAAGGAATTGAATCTTAAAAAATATATGAATTTTTAACAAACTAGTATTACTTTCAAACAAATAGTTGTATTTTCAACTAAAAAAGATGAATTTTTAAATAAATAGTTAAATTTTCAACCGAAAAGATGAATTCTCCAGCAAAAAGATTAATGTGTTTCCCAAAAACACGACTTTTCTACAAAGTACATTAATTTAATAAAAATTTGTTAAATTTTAAAGCTCAAAAGACAAATTATTTACCAAACGTTCAATTTTCAATATGATTTTTTAACAAAAAAATTAATTGTCTACCAGAAAGTTAAATTTTCATAAAAATAGTTTAATTTTTAACAAAAAACTTAATTTTCAACCGATTACTTCAATTTTCTACCAAATTGTTGAATCCTCAAACATACCAGATTAATTTAGATCCAAACATCTGCATTTTTAATCCAAAAAGATGAATTTTCAACCAAGAAGATTGATCTTCTATCAAAAAGAAGAATTTTTTATCAAAATACATGATTTTTTAAATAGAAAAGATCAATTTTTCATTCAAAAAATATCAATTTTCAATTAAAAATGGACTATTTACATTGTTAGTGAATAAAATGAATTTTCAGCAAAAAAAAAACGAATTTTTAACAAAATATTTAACTGTTCAACAAGAGATATGAATTTTCATCTAAAATGATGAATCTTAAAAAAATGAAATTTCAACAAAAGCGTTCAACCCAAAAGAAGATTTCTTAACCTAGAAGATTAATCAAGGAATCTGTATTATCATTAGAGAATAACAGAAAATATTTAACGTCTTTTCAGATTAGATGGAGCTATGAAAGAAAAATTATTTTTAATAAATTTTTGCTGAAGAAAGAATTTTTCTTTTCCCCCCAGCGGAGCGAAAGGAGAAGATCTTTTTTGAGAAAAAATTTGATTAAAATAATTTTTCTTTCATAGCTCCATCTAGTCTGAAAAGACGTTAAAATTTTCTATCATTCTCTAATGATAATACAGATTCCTTGAAAAATTTGATTTGTACCATCTAGCTAAATAATGCGTGTATTTCTGAAAAAAGTTTCTTCTCTCGATCTCTCTAGTAGCTTAATGGGAAAGCACCTGACCGGAAATCAGTAGTTTTGTGGTTCGTTTCCCAGCGGAGCGAAAGGAGAAGATCTTTTTTCAGAAAAAATTTATCTAGAAGATTAATTTTCTAAAAATGGAATAGTTAGTTTTTCAATCAAGGAAATTAATCTACAACAACAAAAATTATTTTTAACAACGTTCTTCAACTTTCAACCAAGTAGTTGGATTTCTGACCAAAAAAGATTGCTTTTTAACAAAATAGTTGAATTTTCAACAAAATAATAAAATTTTCAATAAAATGCTAGAAATTTTAACAAAGCGAGATAAGAAAAAAGGAAGAATTCTTTAAGATTCACCCCCCCCCCCCCTCAAATTGGTAACGTAATTTGTCGACAATCCGTTAGGGACCGTACTTAAATTACATAACATCTCAAGGGGAGGGGGGTCGAGATATTTTGTTACGATTTGTTACGGTAGGGGGGAGGGGTCCTTCACTCATGTACGTAATTTTTGCAAATTCACAAAAACTTTCTCCTGAAGATTATCTTTTTAGTTGTAAATTTTATTATTTGGTTGATAATTTTTTTTGAAAATTCAACTTTTTTGTTAAAAATTCGTCTTTTTGGGTTAAACATTCAACTCTTTTCGTATAATATTAACCTTTTGTTTAAAATTCATATTTTGTTGCTGATAAGTCAACTGAAATATTTTTTGGATGAAAATTTAATTATTTTTTTAAGTTTTTTTTTTATTTCATCCGTTTTAAAAGAAATATTTCATCTTTCTTGAATAAAAATGCAACAGTTGGGTTGAAAATTCAACTCTTTTTTGAAAAATTCTGATTTCAAAATTCACCTTCTTTAGCAGAAATTACATCTTTCTTTGATAAAAATGCAATTGTTTAGTTTAAAATTTAACACTTTTGTTGAAAAGTCATACTTTTTTTTTGAAAATTCTGCTGTTTTGTTGATAATTTAACTATTTTGTAGAAAATGTACTTTTTGGTCAAATTTAATATTTTGGTGCTGAAAGGAGAACTGAAATATTTTCTGGATGAAAACTCAACTATTTTTTTGAAATTTTTTTTTGTTTTAATTAAAAATTCATCCGTTTTAAAAGAAATTACATCTTTCTTGCATAAAAATGCAACTGTTTGGTTGAAAATAAAACTATTTTGTTAAAAAGTCATACTTTTGGTTGAAAATTCTACTGTTTTGTTGAAAATTTAACTATTTCGAAGAAAATTGACTTTTTGTTTAAAATTCATATTTTGGTGTTAAAAAATCAACTGAAAGCTTTTCTGGATGAAAGTTTAACTTTTAAAAAAAATTGTCCTTTTTTTATTAAAAATTCATCTGTTTCAGTACAAATTTCATCTTTCTTGGATAAAAATTCAACTATTTGGTAGAGAATTCAACTATTTCGTTAAAAATTCATCCATTTTGAAAAAATTCGTCTTTTTGGATGAAAAATTCTATTTTGTTGAAAATTAATCTTTTAGAATTGAAAATTCAACTACTTGTGTAAAAGTTAAACTACATTGTTAAAAATTTATTTTTTTGATTGAAGGCTTATGTCTTTGGTTAAAGATTTAACTGTTTAGTGGAAAAGTCTTTTTTTTTTGGTTTAAAATTAAGTTTTTAACTGAAAATGTAACTTTTCTATTTTTTTTTAAGATTGATCTTTTTTAGTTGAAAATTCTCCTTTTTTGGTAAAAAAAAAAGATAATTTTCTTGGTTTAAAATTTCATTTTTGTTGGGTAAAAATGCATCAGTTTCGTGGAAAAATAATTTTTTGCTGAAGTCATATTTTTTGTTTGTAAATTCAATTTTTGTAGAGAAAATTCGTCTTTTGGCTTCAAGGTTCAAAAATTTAGGTAAAATTTTCTTTCTTTAGTGAAAAATCTTTATTTGTTCAAAATTCGTCTTTTTGGTTTTAAAACACTTTTTTTGTATAAATTTCATGTTTTTTGATTGAAATATAAACTATGACACTTTTTGTTGGGAATTTATATTTTTAGGTTGAAAATTCAAGTATTTTGTTAAAAAGCCATCTTTTATAGTAGAAAAGACATTTTTTTTGTTTAAAATAAATTAATAAATTTGAAAATTTTTAATTTGTGTCTGAAATACTGTTTTATTCAGTTTATAAAAGATTCTTTGTTACAAGTATTTCAAGATTAAAATGCTGGTATTTGAATATTAATGATCAAGGAAAATGAAAAAATACAGAAGAAAAAATAAGGAAATTTTGAAAATGATGTTCTGCCTAATTCTACTAGCAATAACTAGTAAAACATTTTTGGAAACTAAAAATTACGTACAGAAAGAGGGGGGGGGGGGTAGAAATATTTTGTTACAGTATGTTACAGGAGGGTTTTCAACTAAAAAAGATGAATTTTTAACTAAATAAAACTAAAACTAAAAAAAAAAAAAAAAAACTTTATTACAAAGTACGATAATTTAATAAAAATTTGTTAAATTTTAAAGCTAAAAAGACAAACTATTCACCAAACGTTCAACTTTCAATATGATTTTTTAACAAAAAAAAATTAATTTTCTACCAAAAATTGAAATTTTCATAAAAATAGTTTAATTTTTAACAAAAAACTATGTTAAAAATTGTTAAATTTTGAAGCTAAAAAGACAAACTATTGACCAAACGGTCAACTTTCAATATGATTTTTTAACAAAAAAAAATAATGTTCTACCAAAAATTGAAATTTTCATAAAAATAGTTTAATTTTTAACAAAAAACTTAATTTTCAACCGATTACTTCAATTTTCTACCAAATTGTTGAATCCTCAAACATACCAGATTAATTTGCTTGCGAAGTATATTTGTAAGTTGAAATTGCTTGATTTTATCAACAGGATCATGTTTGATCATGAAAATTTGTTGTATGGCATAATTTCTTTATTTTATAATAAGAATTTGTTGTATGGCATAATTTCTTTATTTTATAATAACAATTTCTTGTATGGCATCATTTCTTTATTTTATAATAACAATTTTTGGTATAAAAGTCATCTTTCTTACTTGAAAATTCATCTTTCTTTTTTTTTTATTTAAAATTCAAATCTTGTTTTGTTAAAATACGAAATATTTATTTATTAAGTATTTGGTTACGTAATTTAAGTACGGCCCCTTATATAAAGACAGAAAATATATTTACAAAATTTGACCGCAGAGGCAGATTGTGCTTTATGCGGCAGTCAATAATCGATTTGTTGGCACAAATCAAAAAAAAAGTCACCTTTGTGTGGAGAGTTGGGTCATATTGAAACTCAAAGGGAGGAAGGAACAGCCTCTTTAGAAAAGCTCTTTATGCATCCACACACACTTTCTATTATGCACCTACACATATAAAAACCAGACTAGTACCTATAATGTACTCATGAGATACTTGTCGAAGGTTCAAGGAGGCTTGGAAAAAGTGTCTCTTTTTCATCCCACTATATTTTCCTTGATTTATAAATAATCGAGTTAAAAATAAACTACCTTTTCATCGAAACGGTCCACAGTGGGCTGAATCGGGAATTTACTATTCAAAATCACCTGCAGCCTACAATTCCTAACCGATTTTCAATTTTTTTTTAAAGAAGTGATCAGCGATAGTTGCACAAGAGCCTCTATGGATTAGATATTTTAATTTGTGTGCTTTCCTATTTTTTATATAAATAAACAAAGAGCGAAAATGAGACATTTTATAATTATTATTTTTTATCTTCAAATAAATAACTTATTTAATCCCATTCTCGATGAAAATGAATGTCGAAGTATCCAAAGAATATACATAATTTAGAGGATATCGAATCTAATTGTTATAAACAAATTATATTAACAAAATGTCAACACATGGGAAATTTTGCTTGCAAAGTATATTTGTAAGTTGAAATTGCTTGATTTTATCAACAGGATCAAGTTTGATCATGAAAATTTGTTGTATGGTATAATTTCTTCATTTTATAAACAAATTATGTAAACAATTGCATAGTTTAGGCGTTTTTTGGCAGAAAGTAATCGTTTTTCTTTCTTAGTACCTTTAAATTATATGAGTGGTAATATTTAGTGACGAAGAATTGTCAATCGATATTATTTGTTTATGTTATAAACAAATTTTATAAACAAATGCATAGTTTGAGCATATTTATCGATAGAAAGTGATCTTTTTTTCTTTTTAATCGTCTTCAAATTACATAAGTGGTGATATTTAGTGATAAAGAATTGTCAATCGATATTATTTGTTTATGTCATAAACAATTTTGATAAACAAATGCATATTTTGACCATTCATAGATAGAAAGTGGCAGTTTTTCTTTCTAATCGTCTTCAAATTACATAACTGGTAATATTTAGTGACGAAGAATTGTCAATCGATATTATTTGTTCATGTTATAAACAAATTTTATAAACAAATGCATAGTTTGAGCATTTATAGATAGAAAGTGATAATTTTTCTTTCTAATCGTCTTCAACGTGGAGCAAGAATGAATTTGAAATGGATCCTGAAATTATTGAAATGATTGACAAGTACAACTTGGAGGCTAATTGTTCTAGAATATCACAAAACATTTCCAGTGATATCATTTGGAGGCAATAATAAAAAACGATCACTTTCTAATTGTAAATGATCAAACTGTGCATTTTTTAATTAAATTTGTTTATGACATAAACAAATAATATCGATTGACAATTCTTGGTCACTGAATATCATCACGTTTGTAATTTGAAGGCGATTAGAAAGAAAAACTGTCACTTCCTATCTATAAATGGTCAAACCATGCATTTGTTTATAACAAAAACCAATAATATTATTATAAGGTGTTGGTTGTTGCTATATATAAATAATAATAATAAATAAATATGATATAAATATAAATATAAATATAATAAATAAATCTATAAATGGTAAAACTATGCATTTGTTTATAAAATTTGTTTATAAAATAAACAAATAATATCGATAGACAATTCTTCGTCACTAAACATCACCACTCATGTAATTTGAAGACGATTAGAAAAAAAACTATTACTTTCTGTCTATAAAAGACCAAAATATGCATTTGTTTATAAAATTTGTTTATAAAATAAACAAATAATATCAAATGACCAATATTAATGACTAAATATTACCACTCATATAATTTAAAGGTACTTAGAAAGAAAAATGATTACTTCCTGCCAAAAAACGCCTAAACTATGCAATTGTTTACATAATTTGTTTATAAAATAAAGAAATTATACCATACAACAGATTTTCATGATCAAACATGATCCTGTTGATGAAATCAAGCAATTTCAACTCACAAATATACTTTTCAAGCAAAATTTCCAATATGTTGACATTTTGACAATATAATTTGTTTATAACAATTAGATTCGATATCCTGTAAATTATTTATATTCTTTGGATACTTCGAAATTTATTTTCGTCCAGAATGGGATTAATTAAGTTATTGATTTGAAGATAAAAAATAATAATTGTAAAATGTCTCATTTTCCCTATTTGTTTATTTATATAAAAAATAGAAAACTTAAACTTTTCAGTTGAAAATTCTACTTTATGGTTTTAAATCCAATTAGTTTGGTAGAAAATTCAACTATTTGGTTAAAAATTCAACTATCTATTTGAAAAATTAACAAATTGGTAGAAAATTAACTTTATTGTTGAAAATTCATAGTATCGGGTGGAAAATTCAACTATTTTTTGGAAAATTCGTGTATTTTATCGAAATAATATTTTGTTCTAATTCGTATTTTTTGGTTCTATTTAACTTGTGAAAAATTGTTTTTCTTGTTGAAAATTAATTTTTTTATCTGAAAATGTGACTATTCAATTTTTGGTTGAAAACTTAAATTTTTAAGTTGAAAATTCGACTATTTGGTTGAAAATTCATTTCTCTTGATTAAAAATTACATTCTTGTTAAAAATTTATCTTTGTAGATTTAAAGTTCAACCATTTTGTTGAGTCATCTTTTTTGGTCGAAAATTTAATTATTATTTTGAAAATTCGTATTTTTGGTAGAAAAGTCATTTTTCTTATTTTAAAATACATCTTTCTTTTTTTTTAATTTAAATCTTGTTTTGTTAAAATACGAAATATTAAACCTTTCGTTGAGAATTCATCTCTTTTTGTTTGAGAATTGAACTATACTTGGTTAAAATTTCAACTATTTTGTTAAAAATTTAATTATTATTTTAAAAGTTTAACTATTTTTAAGGCTTTTTGCGATCGAAAATTCTACTAGAAACAAAAATACTTATTTTATTATTTTACTTATTTTCGAATAAACCGGTTATTTTGGAATCATTTCTATGTTTAAACATTCTGGAAATTCTTGAAAACCTGGAAAAGTCCTTGAATTTTTTCATGGTCCTGAAATTTTTATTTCCTTAAAAAAATAGGTTTTAAGCTTGTTATCTGCGGAACGAAAAAAGACTACCTTTTTAACAATAGATTGTTTATTCTATGACGGTGAAAATCACGAAGCTAAGTCGAAAATATTTTAAAGTTTCTTATTTATTCCCAATTTTTTTCAACTTTAACAACAATTTTATTAAAAATATTCAAATCTAATGATTTTTAATTGAAAGTATGTTCAATTCTGCGTGTAATGAGCTTCTATTGATTAGACTTGGTTGAAATTGGATTGAGTTGCCTTGTATTTTTATTTCGTTTTTTATGTTGCTTTCTTCTAAAGAATATACTTTTAGTTAAGAATTTTATTATTTGGTTGCAAATTCAAAAATTTCATTAAAGATTCATCCTTTTTGTTTTATCTACTATTAATAAATTAATCGTTGAAAATTCATCTTTTTTGGTAGAAAATCAAATTATTTTCATGAAGGTTCAGTCACTTTATTAATAAATCATTTTTTGGTTAAAAATAAAATAAATATTTTTAAATATTTTAGGGTTTTTGTTTAAATGCAAGAAATTTGCCATTGATTTCAGTAATTTAAAGGGATTTCAAAGATGTTAGATTATTTTTTTAAAACGCAAGGAATTTTAAAAAGCTTTAAGAAGTTTTAGGGGATTTCAAAATATTTCAAAGGAATTGAAATATTTTAGGAAATTGTAAAAGATTCCAATATATTTTCAATTTATTTCAATAATTTGAAGGGATTTCAAAAGTTTTTAAATATTTTAGAGTAATTATAAAAATTCCAAGGAATATTCTAGAGTTCTAAAAACTGTTCTGGGATTTAAAAAGATTTTTAATATTTAAGGGTATTTAAAAATATTCCAAGAAATTTTAAATTGACTTCAGTAATTTAATGGCATTTCTCAGAAATATATATTTTCAATGTATTTTTATAGTTTAAAGGTATTTCAAAAAATTTAAGATATTTTAGGGTATTTTAAAAGATTCCAATACTTTAGAATTCAAAATCTTTAAGAAGTTTCAAGGGATTTCAAAGGGTTTGGATCATTTTAGGAAAATTTAAAAGATTGCAAGACATTTTTAATTTATTTTAATAGTTTGATCGGATTTCAACAGATTTAAATAGATTGGAGGAATTTTAGGAAATTTTAAAAGATTCCAAAAAAATGTTAACTAATTTTGATACTTTGAAGGGACTTCGAAGGATTTTAAATATTTTAGGAAATTGTAAAAGATTCCAAGATATTTTAAATTCATTTTAATAATTT
>CAKNYM010048335.1:24635-38835 GCA_932195095.1 Andricus curvator | reverse complement strand
TTTAAAAGATTGCAAGACATTTTGAATTTATTTTAATAGTTTGATCGGATTTCAAAAGATTTGAATATGTTCGAGGTATTTCAGGAAATTTTAAACGATTCTGAGATATTTTTAATTTATATTAATATTATGAAGGGATTTTAAAGGATCTGAAATATTTTAGTAAATTTTAAATGATTCCAAGCCATTTTCAAGTGATTTGAAAAATCATAAGGGATATCCGAAGATTTGAATGATTTTAAGGATTTATAAAATAGTTTTTTCTATTCATTTGAATTAATTTGAAATTCACCCTGAGTTCTTATTAATTTACTCTGAATTATTTAAAAATTTCATTCAAATTTTATTTTAAATTCTTTCGAATTTTCTCAATTCTTCTAAATTCATTCAATTCTATTTAATTTGATAGGTTTTTTTAATTATTTTTTTTAATTCATCTTGAAGCCTTTTGAATTCCCATGAATTTTTCTAAACTTATTTCAAATTTACTGAATCAATTAACTCTTTCATATTTTTTTATTGTTTTCAATTCACTTGAATTTCTTTAATTTCACCTCGTATTTTTATGAATTTCATAGAATTCTTTTCATTTCGCTGAAATTCCTGTAAATTCTCTTCAATTTTACTGAAATAAATAAAAAAAATTTGATTTTTGAAATTTTTCCTAATTTCTTTGAATTCTTTTGTATTTAACTTGAATTGCTTTGAAGTCTTGTGAATCGAATTATTTTAAATTCTTTTAAATCCAAAAAAACATAAGTCACGTTATTAATGCACATAAGTCACTTTTTGCCATTTTTGCGGTTAAAAATTAACCACTTTTTCGGTTTAAATAGCCAACATTTAATACTAATACTAATATTAAATACATTTAATATTAATGGTCAGGGAAAATGATAAATTATTCAAGGAATTATGAAAATGAAGTTTGGGGTCCACCCTGATAATGATTTACATAAAAAATTCTTTCCATTTGAAATTGTACAATTAAGAAAAACTAATAAGATCTTATATGATCGTTCATAAAGAGATCAGGTTTAAAGAACCGTTTCACTGCCCTTATCGAATTTCCATCATGACCCCTCGAGAAGCTGAACGATCGCAGCAAAAGTCTAGACCTAGGCCCTTTCGGTATTGAACCAATACAGTTGCAAAAAAAATTCATAATCCAACTTTTAAATTAAATACACGATTTCTAAGTCACACATTTTCTAACTCGCAATATTAAACTTTTATGTCCCACCTCCGTTCCACTTTTCTGCCCTCCTTTCCAGAGAAATCAGTAGTAGAGATCAATCTAAGTCAGCCTTCCACTTAAAACCACTACACACCTCCGTTAAAAAATAAATACAAAAATCAAAAATTCTCCCAGAAACAAGAAATCACGCCTCATAAAAACGAAATTAATTTCGAAAGTGGATCTGCTTCTAAACGCGTAGGCGAGACTAATCCATAAATGGTCCACAGTTTCTCATGCTTCTCGTGCTTCCCATGCTACTTTTCGTACTTCTCATATTACTTTTTCTCCTTACTATCAGAATTTATCGTCTAGGACATTAAATTATTGAATATTTTGAATTTGTGTTTGTTTGTTTTTCCAGAGGAGGGTTTGAACAATGAAAATAAAAGATTTGCATTCATTAAGGGATCACATACGGAGGGGTAGCGGTGCTCGTTGAGTACCGGAAGTAAGGGTTGTTTTTTTGGAAAAGGTGAATCGAGACTCACCTGTAATTGGAGATGGGGGCCTTGAGGTGTTGGGGGACTCTTTCGAAATATTGTCGAAACTGCTCGAATTCGATGTCGGCCATTCTTGCGACGACCGTCAGTCCTGGAGACGGTGGCGGTCGAAACCCAGAGGGGACGAGCGCCCCGTGGTTGCGTCGCTGCCGTCGAGTTTACCCCTATTGATTCTGGTGCGGATGACGCGCGCAGCACCCCACGTCAACCACCTCCACCTCCGCCAACCACCTCCACCAACCAACATCAATGTAAGAAAAATTTTACATTTTTGGACATTCGACTTCTTGCACTTCCGAAGATGAAATTCAATTTTTCACGGACGTCACTTTAGGGGTTGTAAAGTTTCATGATATTCGGGCAATGAAGTCTAGGGAATTAGAGTTGAAATTCGATACTTCAATATCCGCATCTTAGATTGCAATAAGAAACAAGATGTTTGAGAGATTTACGACTTTGACAAATTACTACTGCAGTCGTTGTATAGATTTTAGACGGGACAAATGAAAAATCTCGACACTGTAAAATTCCCGAATAATAAGATTCCCGAACAGTTTACAATATTACCGAATTTAAAAATTACCGAATAATAAAATTACCGAGACAACTGAAAAATAGCGAAATAGTTATTTGTGATACAAGTGCGCAAAATAGATGATTGTGAATCACCTATGCGGACGTGTATCACACTCTATTTTTTGCAACGCCCGTCCGAAAAAGTTGTTAGGAGGAGTTAACGAAAAATACTAATTTTATATTGCATAGAGTGGAGTAACGAAAATTGTTTGAAAAAAAAGTGTTGGAAACAAGAAAATTTGTTGAAAAAAATTTTTTGGAAAAAAAATTATTTGAAAAAAATGTTGGCGTTTATGCTCTTTTTTTGGGGGGGGGGGGGCACGAAACCCTAAAAACAAAACTTCAATCATTACAACATTTGTTCAAGTTGAATCTAAATTTATTTCAAGAAGATACCAACACCAGTGTTTAAAGTTACCTATTCCAGTGTCTAAAGTACCTCATCTCGAAAATGCGCATGCGCGAAAATTATTCACACACAGTCTGCTCAAATAAGGTCCTTTAGGCACAATTTAGAAGCATGAAAACGTCAACTTTACAGGTGGGTGGTGCAAAAAATAATATTACCGAATTGGAAAATTCCAGAGTAATAAAATTGCAGACAGTTTATAATATTGCCGAATTTGAAAATTCCCGACACAAAATTGCCGAATTATAAAATATCTGAAATAGAAAATGTCTGAATTTAAATAATTAAAAACATTGTTTTTAATCAATATTAATTATTTATCATAAATACAATAATAAAATATTTTTATCAAAGAACATTTTTTTTATGACACATGCATAATTTCAGCCCTTTTCGACGCCTATGAAGCGGGGCTAAAGCTCTACTTTTTACTCCCTAGGGACTGAAAAGTGACGTCAGAGGTGAATAATGAAAATTATGCGTCTATGAGCTCGCATTTTATGATTATCAGCCCACTCACCGTAAAACTGTGAGGAAATTTTGGTTGCAGATAATACAATGTTGCGGTTATTTATGGAAAGTTACCATATATACCAGTATAATTACCATAAATGACCGACAATTTTCATAAATTTCCAGAAATTTATGGAAATGTTTTAAAATGGATTTTGGGTAATCCATGGTAAGTTACCATATATACCTGTAAAATTACCATAAATGACCGAAATTTTTCATAAATTTCCGGAAATTTATGGAAATTTTTTAAGATGAATTTTGGGTAAGTTACCATATATACCTGTAAATTACCATAAATGACCGAAATTTTTCATGATTTTCCGGAAATTTCTTAAAATGAATTTTGGGTAATCCATGTTAAGTTACCATATTTACCTGTAAAATTACCATAAATGACCGAAATTTTACATAAATTTCCGGAGATTTTTAAAAATTAATTTTGGTTAATCAATGGTAAGTTGCCATATTTACCCGTAAAATTGCCATAAGTGACCGAAATTTTTCATAAATTTCCGGAAATTTAAAAAAATGCATTTTGGGTGAGTTACCATATATACCTGTAAAATTACCATGAATTACCGAAATTTACCATGAATGACCGAAATTTATCATAAATTTACAGAAATTTATGGAAATTTTGAGAAATGAATTTTTTGTAATCTATGATAAGTTACCATATTTACCTGTAAAATTACCATAAATGACCAAAATCTTTCATAAATTTTCGGAAATTTATGTAAATTTTTAAAAATGGATTTTGTGTAAGTTACCATATATACCTGTAAAATGACCATAAATGACCGAAATTTTTCATAAATTTCCGGAAATTTATGGAAATTTTGAAAAATGAATTTTTGGTAATGTATGTTAAGTTACCATATTTACCTGTAAAATTACCATAATTTACGGAAAATTTACATAAATTCCCGGAAATTTATGGAAATTAAAAAAAATTAGTTTTGGGTAAGTTTCCATATATACCTGTAAAATTACCATAAACGACCGAAATTTTTCATGATTTTCCGCAAATTTCTTAAAATGAATTTTGGGTAATCCATGTTAAGTTACCATATTTACCTGTAAAATTACCATAAATGACCGAAATTTTTCATAAATTTCCAGAAATTTTTAAAAATGGATTTTGAGTGCGTTACCATACATACCTGTAAAATTACCATAAATGACCGAAATTTTTCATCAATTTCCGGAAATTTATGGAAATTTTGAAAAATGAAGTTTGGGTAATCTATGATAAGTTACCATATTTACCTGTAAAATGACCATAAATGACAGAAATTTTTCATAAATTTTCGGAAATTTATGTAAATTTTTAAAAATGGATTTTGGGTAAGTACCATATATACCTGTAAAATGACGATAAATGACCGAAATTTTTCATAAATTTCCAGAAATGTATTGAAATTAAAAAAAATGAATTTTGGATAATTTATGGTAAGTCACCATATTTACCTTAAAATTACCATAAATTACCGAAAATTTCCATAAATTTCCGCAAATTTATAGATATTTTTACATTGAATTTTGGGAAATTTATGGTAAGTTACCATAAATCACCTCTAAAATTACCATAAATTAGGTTAACATTAATTTCATGCTTCATTATACAAAATCTAATATGGACTGAAATCATGACTGTATTTCGAGAAATGTCTGAAATCATCCATTTGTTATAAAAAATATCGTAAATTATGGTTTGAATTTAAAATAACAGTAAAAATATTTCCCAAACAAACTTTGCAAACTCCAATTCAGCTCTGATTTATCTCGAGATTTCTTATTAATTATTTTTTTTAATCAAAAATTCTATTGTTGAGAAAGTTTAAAATACTATGCACATTTTGAAACAAAATTTTTCATCTAGAAATATAAATTTTCTAAGTATTCTTATTTTCAATTCTAACAATATTTTTTTTAAACTTTAAACATTACAACAAAATTTTCCCTGATAAAAATAATTGCTTATTGTATTTTTAATAAATAAATAATATCTATTTATTGAAGAACAGTTTCATTAATTGTTTAAATTTGGACATTTTACAATCCGGAAATTTTCAATTATGAATATTTTATAATTCCTAAATTTTCTGTTAGGAATTTCGTTATTAGGGAATTTTTTAATTCGGTAATATTATAAACTCCCAGGAATATTATTATTTTGGAATTTTCCTATTCGGTAATATTACAAACTATTCGGAACTTTTATTATTAAGGAATTTTTCAATTCGAGATTTTCATATTTCGGCAATTTTATAATTTTTGGAATTTTCCAATTCGGAAATTTTACAGTGTCGGGAATTTTATTTTTTGAGATTTTTCAGTCGTCCCAAATTATCGAAAGTTTATAATGATACCGAATTTCAAAATTCCTGAATAATAAAATTCCTGACAGAAAATTGCGGAATTATAAAATATCCGAACTAGAAAATTCCCGAATTTAAACAATTGAAATTTTTTTTTATAAATTTTATTTATTTATTAAGAATAAAAATATAATACAATAATCAAAATATTTGATTGTTGCATTTTTAATACATTAATAATATTTATAAAAAATGTAATAGTTTAAATTCGGGAATTTTCTAGTTCGCATATAATTATAATTCGGCAATTTTCTGTCGGCAATTTTATTATTCGGGAATTTTCCAATTCTGGAGTTTTATTTTTCAGGAATTTTACAGTGTCGGGAATTTTATTTTTTGAGATTTTTCAGTCGTCCTGTATTCCCAATAGTTTATAATATTACCGAATTTCACAATTCCCGAATTTGAAAATTCCCGACAAAAAATTGCCAAATTATAAAATATTCGAACTAGAAAATTCCCGAACTGAAACAATTAAAATTTTTTTCAAAATTGATTTTTTTATTAAAAATACAATAATAATACAATAATCGAAATATTTGTTTATTGAATTTTTAATAAATAAATAATACTTATACAAACATATAAATTGTTTCAATTCGAGGATTTTCTAGTTTGAATATTTTATAATTCGGCAATTTTCTTTCGGGAATTTTATTATTCAGGAATTTGATTTTTCGGGATTTTCCAATCGTCCCTTTTAGAATTGATTAGCCGAAATTTTTTGAAAACAGGGTAAATAGGGCGATTTTTTACGAAAATAGAGAAATAAAAGGAGAATAAATTATTTTTAATCAAATAAATCTATAGGTGCGATATTAAAATTTGAAGTCGAAATAAACTGCATTTTCAAGAAAATAGTTATATTACAAAAGATTCCAAAGCATTTTTAATTAATTTTAATAATTTTAAGGGTATTCAACGAATCTTAAAGATTTTAAGGTTCTCTTTAAATTGCCAGGAATGTTTAAGTGCTTTTAAAAGTTTAAAGGGATTTAAAAAGAATTCAAAGGATTTGCAATATTTCAGGGTAATTTTAAACATTTCAAGGAATTTTAAAGAGCTTTAAAAAATTTTAAGGGATTTCAAAAGATTTCAGGGAAGTTTAAAAGATTTCTAGGATGTTTCAATTAATTTAAGTAATTTAATGGGATTTATAAGGATTTTAATAAAATATAGGGCATTTCAAAAGATTCCAAGAAATTTTCAATTGACTTCAATAATTTAAAGGAATTTCAAAGAATTTTTAAGATTTTAGGGTATTTTCAAAAATTACAACAAATTTTCAAGTAACTTTCAAAAGTTTCAAGGGATTTCAAAAGATTTCAAAGGATTTTAAATATTTTAGGGTAATATACAAATTTCAAGCGAATTAAAAATATTTCAAGGAATTTTCAATTGATTTCAGTAATTGAATGGCATTTCTAAGGATTTAAAATATTTTAGGGCATTTTAAAAGATTCATTTGAAATATTTTAGGTTAATTTTCAAAATTCAAAGGAATTTTCAAGAGCTCTAAAACCTGCAAATGATTTCAAATGATTTTTAAGGATTCGGAATATTTGAGGCAATTTAAAAAGATTCTAAGGAATTTTTATTCATTTCAGTAATCTAATGGATTTAATTGATTTTATTCATTTGAAGGGGTTTCAAAGGATTTGAAATACTTCAGGAAATTTAAAAAGATTTCAAGATATTTTTAATTGATTTTAATAATTTCAAGGGGTTTTAAAGGATTTGAAATATTTTAGGTTAATTTTTAAAATTCCAAGGATTTTTCAAGGTCTTTGAAAAATGGAAATATTTCCATATATATTTTAGGGAATATCTTAGGCATTTTAAAAGATTCAAAGATATTTTTAATTGATTTTAATAATTTGAAGGGATTTCTAAGGCATTGAAAGATTTTAGTATAATTGAAAAATAATTTGATTTTTTTAAATTATCCTAAAATTTAAAAATATATTATCACAAATGTCAGATCACATGAGATAATGCAATTTGAAATAATTTCGAAGACGATTCTGAATCTGTTTAAAATTAAACAATTCACAGACTTTAGCGTAAAAAATTAAACTGTTCCAATTCGAAAACCTTAGTGGTTAAACAAATGTAAACATCTGATTGAAACTTTATAAACTATTCTCAATTTTTAAATAATTTCAAATTAATATATTCATATGTAATTAACCTTTTTTATTGAATTCAAAATAATATTTAAATATTGTGTCAGTCTAAAATATTCCATTTTCAAATCATTTTATTTGAATTAAAAAAATATATTTAGCAATATTTGACTGTTCAGTAAAAAAGAGGAATTACAAATTAAATACTAAAAAATAAATTATTTCAAATTGAATTGTTTGAAATAGATAACTTTGAATCCTAAAAATGTTGAGACTGCTAAATTTAAACTTTGAACGTTTCGCTTTTAATTGTCCCATTATTAAAAATTTTTTAATTGTAAGTGAAAGTGTTGAATTTTGATGTATAAATAACGATTGAACAATAATTAAATTCAAATGACTTAAAACAGAAATAATCTAACTTCTAATTTAAAAAATGTTTATGTTTAAACAAAATTTGAAATTTTTCGATTTATTAATATTCCTTACTTAAAATTGCTTAAAAATGATTTAATTTTTATCATTTAGATTGATTCATTCTTCAATTTAGAGCATTAAAAATAATAGCGTTGATTTATATTTTTTAACCATAATCATTCGACTCTTCAATTTATAAAAGTTTGAACTTTAAAATGTTGTTTAACAGCATTTAATCTTTAATTGTTTAATTAAATAGTTTTGATAATTTCCATATTATACATGGAAATTATTGAGCGTTTTAATTAAAGAAATGTTAAGCTTCAATTTTAAAAGTTTAAAATACGGAAAAGTTCCATGTTGGAACGAAAAGAAAATTAATGTTTTTAATTTTCTTCATGTTATTAATTGTTATTATTATAAATATAATAATGTTTATTACTTGAACGAATTTATTTTCAAAAATTTGCTTAAATTCAAAACTTTATAAACAGCAAATAACTTTTTTTAATGATAATTTTCTTTAAAAAATGTTCAATGACTCAAGAATTACAGACCGAGTCGTTTCTACTTGGAAGCTACCTTGTATGTATCTGCAGTAGATATGGAAGGTATTATCCAGACATCATACCTGCAGCTCTGAAAACATTCTGCTTTAAAAAAAAATAATATTCACCCTCAGAATCGATTTCTATCTTCTATTTAGAAAAGAAGAGGTCTGTACTTTCAGAATTCAACAAGCGAATTATTTTGTTACAGGCCTCGGATTCATTTGATAAATTCAAAATAGTGTCAAAACTAAAATAAATTTTTAAAAATAGTAGGGAAATAGTTTCATACAATTTTTATATATTTAATTGAGGAGTGAACTCCATATTTTTGAAATCTGGTACACAATAAAAATTTCCCATGAAAGCATGTGAAATCCTTTCGAATCTTTTAAAATACCTTAAAAGCTTTAAAATAGCTTAAAATTGACAAGATTCCTTAAATCTTATTAAATCCCTAGTCATTCTATAAACATCGAGTGAAATTTCGTAAAACAACTTGATATCTTTAATATTTTTCAAAATTATGTAAAAAATGATAAAATCATTGAAATTCTCTGAAATACCGTAAAATTCCATAAAATCTGATAAGGCCCTTCAAAAACCCGTCAATTCGGTTGAAATCCTCTGGAATCCGAGGAAAACTCTCCAATTTGATTAAATCCCTTGAAATGTATAGAAATTTTTTATAATCTTATGTATTCTTTTAATTTCTTTTAAAATCTTATAAATTCCTTAAAAATTGTAAGATTTCTTGGTATATAAATAATTAATAACCAATTAATGAGGTAATCAATAATTAATTTAATTATTCAATTGAAAATTAATTAATAATTAATTACCGCTATATCATAAAACTTCCGCTAAAAATCCGCTATTACGTATAATTGAGTGTTTATACACGTTATTATGCACCATTTTGCAATCAAAGAAAATTGCGATTGTTACGCAATATTACGCAATATCACGCATTATTACACGTTATTGCGTAATATTACATATTATCACGCCATTATTATGCATTATTACACGTTATGACGCAATATTACACATCAGCATGTATTACACGTTATTGCTCAACAATTACGCATTACTACGCGATTATTACGCAATATTATGCATTATTACTTGTGACGGCGTATTCATTCACATTATCACACCATTATTATGCATTATTACACGTTATTACGCAATATTACACGTCAGCATGCATTATTACACGTTATTTCGCAACTATTACGCATTATTACACGTTATTACGCTATATGACGCGATTATTACGTAATTATTACGCATTATTACACGTTAATACGGGATTATTACATGTTACTGCGTATTATTACGTGATTATTACGCATTATTACACGTTTTTACACATTATTACACGACATTTCGCATTATCACGCATTTTTAAACGTAATTACGTATTATTGCGCGATTATTACTCGTTATTACACATTATTATTATGCCAACGGCCATACCACGCTGAAAAACCCAGTTCTCGTCAGATCACTGAAGTTAAGCAGCGTTGGACGCGGTTAGTACTTGGATGGGTGACCATTCAAGAATACTGACATGAGTGCTGTTGGCACATCGTGGGTGTGGTGAGCCCACACTTGTAGTTATTTATAACTACAAGAGAAACCTAGAAACACTACCCGAATCGGGTAGTGTCACGCCTACCCTGAAAGGGAAATGGTTTAATGGTATTATGCAATATCACGAATTATCACACGTTATTGCGTAATATTACACATTATGACGCCATTATTAAGCATTATTACACGTTATGACGCAATATTACACATCAGCATGTATTACACGTTATTGCTCAACAATTACGCATTACTACGCGATTATTACGCAATATTATGCATTATTACTTGTGACTGCGTATTCATTCACATTATCACACCATTATTATATATTATTACACGTTATTGCGCAATATTACACGTCAGCATGCATTATTACTCGTTATTGCGCAACTATTACGCATTATTACAAGTTATTAAGCTATATTATGCGATTATTTCGCATTATTACGTAATTATTACGCATTATTAGACGTTAATACGGGATTATTACATCTTATTGCGTATTATGACGTGATTATTACGTATTATTACACGTTTTTACACATTATTACACGACATTTCGCATTATCACGCATTTTTAAACGTAATTACGTATTATTGTGCGATTATTACTCGTTATTACACATTATTACCCAATATCACGCGATTATTATAGAGTATTATGAGTTATTACGCATTATTACGTATGGGTACCGATTATTACGCATTATTACAGTTTATTGCGCTTTTTTACACGTAATTGCGCAATTACTACGCATTCTTCTACGCTATTATGGACTATTCCGTACTCATTACGTAGTATTAGACGTTAACACGCATTATTACACGTTACTACGCGAATATTACGCGATTATTACGCGATTATTAAGCGTGAATACGCATTATTGCGCATTTTTACACATTATTAGGCATTATCATGCGTTAATTACACATTATCACACGTTATTAAGAACTATTACACGTTACTACACACTATTACGTGATTTTTAAATAGTGTTACACCTTATTACCCATTGTTTCGCCTTATTACGCATTATTGCGCGATTTCTATGCAGTACTACACAAGCCTACACATTTTTACGCAATTATTACGCGTTATTAAACATTTCAACGCTTGAATATGGGGTTGTTACCCATTTTGACACGTTGTGATATGATATTACGTATTGTTACGTGATTATTACAGGTTATTACGGATTATTACGTAATTATTTCGCTCTTTCACACTTATTGCGCATTATTGTACGTTATTACAAGTTACGACGCATTATGGCACATTTGAACGCATTACTGCGGGATTGTTACGCATTATGACTCGTTACTATATATTATTACGCAATATGACGCTGTTATTACGCATTATTTCGCGTTATTGCACACTATTACGCGATTATTATGCGATTATTACGCAATAATACACCTTATTATACATTAATGTGCGATTATACTATGCATTATTACACGGTCCTACGCATTTAAACGCGATGACTGTGCAACATTACACGTTATTACAAGATTATTACGCAATTATACAAGTAATTACGCATTATTATGCGATTATTTCGCATTATTACACGTTATTACTCATTATTACACAATTATTGCGCTATATGATGCAATTATTATGCTATTATTACGCAATAATAGACCTTATTATACATTATTGTGCGATTATATGATACATTATTACACGGTCCTACGCATTATTACGCTATGATTGTGCAACATTACACGTTATTACGCAATTTTCACGCAATGATACAAGTTTTTACTAGCGATTAAGCGGAATTATTACACGTTATTAGGCATTATTGCACCTTATGACGTTTTATTGTGCGATTATTACTCATTACTACACGTTATTACACATTACAACGCGATTATTACGCTTAAAGTGTACGGAGTAATACGCCAGAGATACCCCTCTAAAAATAGTTGCATCGTTAAAAAAAAAGTGTTAAAAAGTATCAAGAATCGCCTGTTGTTAGAATAATTAAAAAATTGTAATTGATTAGACTGAACAATATTTTTAAAATAAATATTTTTGGTACCTATCG
Source organism: Andricus curvator (assembly GCA_932195095.1). NCBI lineage: Eukaryota > Metazoa > Arthropoda > Insecta > Hymenoptera > Cynipidae > Andricus > Andricus curvator. The sequence goes on along the minus strand of CAKNYM010048335.1, from coordinate 26,466 downwards.
AAGAAACTTTACACTTTTACGGGATTTGTAGATTACCTGTAGATCCTATTTAAATTGAAACAAATAAACTTTTTCATTTTCTTCTTTTCATCAGTCCTCTATTTTGTATATTCGATAACCCTTCATTCGTGCCGAGAGTTCATCTTGAGAGGATCTTGGCGTTTACTGACACTGAATCCCCATCTAGAGTTCGATGAAAGGAACTCAAGTGTACTTCAAAACAGTCCTTATTTTCATTCAAATTTTCCTTTCCCTCCACATAAAAATAGGTAAGAAATGCTCATAGTTTCTGGTTCGTTGACATTAGGCTGATTCGTTTTCCAACTTTTTTTTTTGATTGATTTTAATACAAATCCTTTTTTTGATGGGACAATATCTTATGTTTTTTCTTTGAATTTGAAAATTCAAAATTTTTAAAATTAATTAAAATATTTCCTAATTGGTTTGAAAATTCTGGATCTTTTTTTATGTTCGGTTATTACTTGTAAACACAAATATAAGATTACAAAAATGTTAAAGAGAATTTTCTGCTCAATTAAAAATTTTTTCAAAATATGCAAAAAACATGTTTTTTGATTGAGTTCAGGGTATGCGCCATAGTGTCACGTGACCAATTACATAGTTTGGAGGGTAACTGAGAATTTCATTTTGTTTGAAATTTTCCACAATCGCGAGAAAAATCGAAAATCTCACTATGTAGTTGAATTTTATACTAAAAAAGATCATTTTTTAACAAAAAATAAAATAGTTGGATTTTCAGTTAAAAAAATTAATTTTCCACAAAATAAAAAAGTTTTCAACAAAATAGTAAAATTTTTAACCAAAGTGATGAATATTCAAATAAAATGATATATCTTCCACTGAAATAGATGGGGTTTTAAGTCAAAAAGATGAATTTTCAACTAAAATGATGAATCTTTGACTGGAATAGTCAAATTTTGAATTTAAAAAAAATTAATTTTTATGCAAGAAGGTTAATTTTCTTTAATTTAGGTTAATTTTTCTTTAGAGCAGCAGAATTTTTAACATAAATTGAAAAATATAACTTTTTAACCAAAAACGAAATAGTTTAATTGTCACTTTAAAAATTCTAATTTCAACTAATAAACATGAAATGAATTTTCATCAAGACAGTTTAATTTTTAACCAAAAAGATGAACCTTTAACTAACGAATTCGTCTCAGTTGGTGAAAAATTCTGTTATTTGGTTCAAAATTTAATTATTTTGTTGGAAATGCAACTATATTGTTCAAAAGTCATATTTTTTTATCAAAAAATCAACTACTTTGTTAAAAATTAATTTTTTAGTTAAAGGTTCATCTCTTTTGTTAAAAATTAAACTGGTCTGATGAAAATTCGTTTCATGTTTATTAGTTGAAAATAGAATTTTTAAACTGACAATTAAACTATTTCGTTTTTTGTTAAAAAGTTCAATAGTTTTGTTGAAAATTCATATATTTTGTTCATAATTCGTTTTTTTTGACAGAACATTAATCTTCTTGGTCAAGAATTCATCTTCTTGGTTGAAAATTTAAGAACTTTGTTGAAAATTCCAAAGAAAATTCATTTTTTTTTACCTGAAAACTGAACTATTCCATGTTTGGATAAAACGTTGTCCTGTATATTGGATAAGTTGGAAATTCGCCTTTTTGATAGAACATTAATCTTTTTGATCAAAAATTCATCTTTTTGGTTGAACATTTAACAATTTTGTTGAAAATTATTTTTTTTTTCAATTTTTTTTTCGGTGTTTATATCTGAAAGCTCAACTAATCCGTTCTTGAATAAAACTTTATCCTGTATATTGTACAAGTTAAAAATTCAACTATTT
>CAKNYM010048335.1:0-12430 GCA_932195095.1 Andricus curvator | reverse complement strand
GACGACTAACCGGGTGACCTATTAAAAATTAGCCTTGACTTTGAAAGTTGATAGCGCCGTCCAGAGTATAGATAAAAATATTTTCAAAAAACCGTTGCAAACCTTATTAAATTCTGCATTAAATAAGCCCTAGTTGAAGTAATTTGGCTTTGTCGGTTATGAATTATCACGTGAGAAAGACAAAAATAAAAATTCAATCTTTAGGGTATTTTGTACCTCAACTTCAAATCTTGACAGCAGCTAGGAAAAAATAATTTATTAAGTTTAACTAGGGCTCATTAAACGCCGAATTTAATAAGCTTTCCAAAAGTTAAAAAAAAAATATTTTTCCAGATTCCGGACCGCCCGCGCCTGGTTTTTGTTCAATGCCAGTGATGGGAAGTTTTGGTTTGAAAACTCTCTCTTTTGGTAGAAATGTTATCTTTTTTAGTTCACAATACAATTGTTTGTTTGAAAATTAACCTGTTTTAATTGAGCATTTAACTATTCTGTTTAAAATTCGTCTTTCTGGGTTGGATTCAATTAATTTTGATTTTTAATAAAAATCTTTTTGATTTAAATATCAAGTATTATATTTTGTTGAGAATTTAGTTCAAAATTTATCTCGTTCGTTGATAATTAAACTATTTTGTTAAAAATTATTATTTTTTTTGGTTAAAAATTAATTCTTTTCACTGAAAATTTTGACTATTCCATTTTTGGAAAATTTATCTTCTTTAATTGAAAATTTGTCTTTTTTAGATGCAAATTCAACCACTTGGTTGAAAGTTGAACTCCTCTGCTTAAAGTTCATTTTTTTTCGCTTGGAAATTTAAGAATTTTTTTACATTTCTGAATTTTTTGGTTTAAAATTAATTTTTGTAACAAAAGATTGAACTATTCCATTTTTGTTTGAAAATTATATTTGTTAGTTCAAGATTCAACTATTAGGTTACAAATTTATCTTTTTCAGTTGAAATTCAAATATTTTACTTAAAATTTGTGTCTTTTTTTGTTGAGAACTACGTTTTTTAACTAAAAATTTAACTAATCCATTTCTAGTTTAAAAGGTATATTTTTTGGTTGAAGATTCAACGATATGGTTAAAAATTACTCTTGTTTGGTAGAAAATTAATCTTCTTAGTGTAAAATTCATCTTTTTGCTTGAAGATTCAACCACGGGGTAAAAAGTCGAACTCTTGTTCAAAATTCTTTTTTTTTGGTTTATGATTCATCATTTTAGTTGAAAATTCATCACTTTGGTTGAAAATTTAACTATTTTGTTGGAAATTCGTGTTTTTTGGTTAAATAATATTTTTTTAACTAAAAATTTAACCATTCCATTTTTGGTTGGAAATTTATTTTATTATTTTATTTTATTTGAAATTCAACTAATTAGTTGAAAGTTGAACTCCTATGTTAAAAGTTTTTTTTATAAAAGGTTTAACTCTTTTGTTGAAAATGCGTTTTTTTGGTGGCAAGTTGATGTATTTTTTGAAAATTCGTCTTTTTAGTAGAAAATTTATCTTTCTTAGTTGCAAATTTAACAACTTGGTTGAAATTTGAACTCTTGTTTTAAAAGTTGATTTTTTTGTTGATGATTCCTCATTTTAGTTGAAAATTCATCTCTGTGGTTGAAAAATTGGATTTCTTTTTGGTTAAAAATTAATTTTTTAACTGAAAATTTAACTATTGATGTTAAAGCTTCAACATTTTATCTAAAAATTGATCTTTTTTAGTTGACTACGACTTTCAATCAAAAGTATAACAACTGCCACTCGACAGACATGAATGAAGTTAAGTAAAAATTAATTTTTGATCAGCAAAAGTGGATCATTTTGATCTGAAGTTTATAATCATATTGATATGCAAGACAGTATTTTTACACATTTTAGGCCCTGCGATATTTTCTGAAACTTTAATCTAATGAAACGTTTCATTGACTCACATCCCGATCCGATACTATCCGTCGGTAGTGTGCGATGTCTAAAAACCTCCTTATAGAAAAGGTGTGCAGTCCAAAATTGTTAACATTTTATGCCCTGCGATCGTTTTTAAAACTTTGGTCTAATGAAACGTTTCGTTGACTCACATCCCGATCCGATACTATCCGACGGTAGTGTGCGATGTCTAAAAACCTCCTTATATAGAAGTCGTGTAGTCCAAAATTTTTAACATTTGATGCCCTTCAATCGTTTCTGAAACTATGGTATAATGAAACGTTACATTGACTTACATCCCGATCCGATACTATCCGTCGGTAGCGTGCGATGACTAAAAACCTCATTATATAAAATGCGTGTAGTCCGAAATTTTTTACATGTTATGCCCTGCGATCGTGTTTCTGAAACATTGATCTAATGAAACGTTTCGTTGACTCACATCCCGATCCGATACTATCCGTCGGTAGTGTGCGATGTCTTAAAGCTTCCTTATATAAAAGGCATGTAGTCCAAAATTTTTAACATTTGATGCCCTACAATCTTTTCTGAAACTATGGCATAATGAAACGTTCCATTGACTTACATCCCGATCCGATACTATCCGTTGGTAGTGTGCGATGTCTAAAAACTTCCTTATATAAAAGGTGTGTAGTCCGGAATTTTAAACATTTTATGACCTACAATGGTTTCTGAAACTATGGTCTAATGAAACGTTTTATTGACTCACATCCCGATCCGATACTATCCGTGTGTGCGATGTCTTGAAACTCCCTTATATAGAAGTCGTGTAGTCCGAAATTTTTAACATTTGATGCCCTACAATCGTTTCTGAAACTATGGCATAATGAAACGTTCCATTGACTTACATCCCGATCCGATAATATCCGTTGGTAGTGTGCGATGTCTAAAAACTTCCTCATATGAAAGGTGTGTGGTCCGCAATTTTTATCATTGTATGCCCTACAATCGTTTCTGAAACTATGGTACAATGAAACGTTCCACTGACTTACATCCCGATCCGATACTATCCGTTGGTAGTGTGCGATGTCTCAAAACCTCATGTATTAGACTAATGGGGTTGCAAATGAAAATATACGTTAGGATTCGTCTGGAAACACTTGATTTCATTAATTTTATTGAAACCGAATGGTTTTATACAAGGGGTGTTTCCCGCTCGTAGTGTGTGATAGCGGTAAGTGATGGGCACCAGTAATGTGCTGCATCTGCTTTAGCGAGAAACGGAAAAAGCCTGGGGCGATCCAGCTTTCATTAAAGACTGTCTTGGTCAGATTCTCTCTTTTTCAAGGAAATTTTTTTTTCTTTAAAGCACCTCGACCCCTTTTCCGATCTAGGAAACACTTCGTTTTGGCCTTCTAGTAAAATTTAATTGTAGTTTGGAAGTTTTAATTATAATTGCACTCAGAGTTAGAAGGGATTAAGTCTCTGAATTATGACTTCTCTATCTATGAAGATTTTAAAATAAAATTCATTTTTTTTGTAATTTTCTGGTTAATTTATATTTTAGTCGTACTGAAAATTATTTTTGATCATATAGTAATGTTATTATTGATCTATAAATTATTGTACGATATTATCAGGGTGTCTGCTCGATAGATGGTTTTAAATTCCCGGGTTTTCCGGTTAATTTAAAAAAGTTCATGAGATTTGAATGATTTCAAACGGTTTTTAAAGATTTCAAGAGATTTCTAAATTTTTTAAAAGCTTTCTGATTTGAAATAGGGAATTTTAGAAAAGAATTATAATTCTTAATTTGGACAGGGGTTTTTTAATACCCTTCTTCTAAATCACAATTAAAATTATTTTACAAAATTCCCCTTCCTTGTCAAAAACTCTCTGCTCCAAGTCAAATAATAATTTTTTACGAAAATTCCCTATCCTATAGTCTCAATTCTTATTCTTTACGGATTCAGATTAAAAATTAAAAATTTATTCATTTATTTATTTAAAAAAAAAAGGTGACTTTTCTACAATAAAATATAAACTTTCAATCCAGAAGGACGAATTTTTAACAAAACAATTGAATTTTCGACCAATAAAAATTATTTTTGAACAAAATAGTTAGATTTTCAACAAAATAAATAGATTTTCAACAACAAAAAATTAACTTCAACCGAGGAAAGGCATTTTCAACAAAATAAATGAATTTATAAGCAGGAGTTGAATTTTCGACAAAAAAGATGAATTTTTAACCAAATACTTGAATATTCTACCAACAAAAATGAATTTTCAACCAAATAGTCGAAATTTCAAACAAAACAAAATAAATGTTAATGTTTTTTGTCTACACGGTCGATAATCAATATTTTTTGAATATGGATTATTAATTTTATAAGTAGTTGTGAAAAAAATCTCTCTAGCTCCGCTGGGATTCGAACTCCAGGTCTTTCAGAGTTCGAATCCCAGGAACTAGAGAGATTTTTTTCACAACTTATAAAATTAATAATCAATATTCAAAAAATATTGATTATCGACCATGTAGACAAAAAACATTAACATATGTATTTCGCTAGTCAAAAAACCATAACATCAAATAATAAAAACGAAATAAACTTCAACCAATAACGGTTGCATTTTTAACTTGATAGTTGAATTTTCGATACAACAAAATTAATTTTTAATCAAACAATTGCATTTACTACCAAATAGTGTGACTTTAGAGTAAAAAAGCGCATTTTCTTCAAAATAGTTGAACTTTTAACCATATAGTTGCATTTTGAACCAAGTGGTTCAATTTTTAAACAAAAAACATTAAACTTCAACCGAAAAAATTTGCTTTTTCAACAAAATCACTAACCAAAAAGACAAATTTGCTCTAAAACAGTTGAATTTTCAACCCAAAAATATGAATTTTCAACAAAATAGTTCAATTTCAACTAAACTATTGAACCAAGGAGATTAGTTTTCTATTAAAAATCAAACGAATTTTCAACTAAAAAAGATCAATTTTTAACCAAAAATGGTAAAGTTACATTTTCATTTAAAAAAATTAATTTTAAACAAAAAAACAACGAGTGCTCAACAAAATAGTTAATTCTTCAACCAAACAGATGAAGTTTTAACAAAAAATAAATAAATTTTCAACAAAGTATTTCAACGTTTACCCAAGCAGTTAAATTTTCATTTAAAAAATACGACTCAAAAAAAAAATGTTATAATTTCAACCAAAGAAATGAATTTTTAACTTCAAATGATGAATCAGCAACAAAAAAATGATTTTTTCACAAAGTTGTTTAACCTTTAACCAAGTGGTTCAATTTTCAACTCAAAAAGATGAATTTTCAAGAAATAATATAATAATATTTCAACCAAAAAAGTTTTTAATTTTAAATCAAAAACAATTGGATTCAACCAAAAAATAAAAATTTTTAATAAAATTGTTGAATGCTCAACCGAAGAAGATTAATTTTCAAACAAACAGTTTTACTTTTAGCAAAAAGCAAGAGAACATTTCTACTAAAACAGATTAATTTTTAATACAAAAAGACGAATTTCAGAAAATTTCATTCAATTTTCAATCAAGAAAGATTACAGTTGAATATTTAACACCAAAATATGAATTTTGAACACAAATTTAATTTTCTACCAAGATAGGTAAATTTTTAATCCAAAAAGACGAATTCTCAACAACAAAATTAATTTTTAATGAAGTTGTTCAACTTTTACCCAAGTAGTTACATTCTCATTTGAAAAAGACGAATCAAACCAAATAATTTGAAAAAAATTAAATTTTCACCTAAAGAAATGAATCTTCAACTACAATGATGAATCTTCAACAGAAAAATGATTTTTTTAACAAAGTGGTTCAACCTTAAATCAAGTATTTCAATTATCAACAAAAAAATATGAATTTTCAAGGTATAATGTAATAGCAGATATTTCAAACAAAAAATATTTTAATTTTAGATAAAAAAAGTTAAATTCAACAAAAAAAGATGATTTTTTAACGAAATATTTGAATCCTCAACCAAAGAATATTAATTTTCAACCAACTAGATGCATTTTTATCCAAAAAATATTAAATTTCTACTAAGATGGATTTTCAAATCAAAATGACGAATTTTCAAAAAAATAAAAATATTTTGAACCAGGAAAGATTTCAGTTGAATTTCCAATACCAAAATATGCCTTTTCAACCAAAGAGATGAACCTTCAACCTTCAATCAAGTAGTTCAATTTTTAACCAAAAAAGACGAATTTAAAAAAAAATTATTCCTCAATCTAATAAGAATAATTTTCAAGCGAACATTTGAATTTTTATCAAGAAGAGATTAAATTTCTAATAAAATAGATGAATTTTTAAACCAAAAAGACGAATTAAAAAAAAATTGAATTTTCAGCCAATAATTATTTCAATTGAATTTTCAACGCCAAAATATGAATTTTCAACAAAAAGTAAATTTTCAACGAAAGTACAATTTTCTACTAAAATAGGTGATGTTTCAAGCCAAAATACAATTTTCCAACAAAACAACTGAATTTTCAACCAAAAAGGATTACTTTTTAACAAAATTGTTGAATTTTCTACCAAATAATGAAAATTTTTTAATAAAAATATAATCGTTAGGAAGAAGCAAAGTCAAAAAAGGAAATATAAATACAAGGCCAATAAATTACTAACAAGAATATTATTATTAATTGCAAACCTTAATTTTCAAAATTCCTTAATTTTTCCCTGACCTGGATCTTTGACAAACGGAATCAAACTGTTTCAAATTAAAATTAAAAAATTTCAAATATAGTATTCTTGACAGTTATTTAAAGTGCATCTTATAAAAATTCCCTTACTTTTGCCCAATTTTTTTCAAACTACCCGACTTTTCCCTGAATTTCCCTGACCAATAAAATTCGCCAACTTTTTATTTTTTTGTTTGAATACTTCATTTATAAGAATAAAATATTTTTCAAAAATTATCGAAAACCCTATTCAAACAACTCCGTGACCTTGAAACGTCTCATCCTGCAAAGCGCTGAACCAATCAGAATAATCGTAAATAGTCGCTTAATTGACTAACGAAGTATACAGCTTAATCTGTCGAAAAAATTTATAACCATCAACATTTCGACTTTTTGCACATTCGCACTATCGCACTTTTCAAATACCGGTTTTGGTGAAATTCTAAGCATTTTAAACATCTTTCTGGATCTCTCATCATATTTTTTAAACACGTTTTAAATAATAAACGTGAATATAGGTTATGTTTTCACCAATCATTAGCGGCCATATTAATTTCCCCATCAACTACGCTAATCAGCCTGATGTGTACTTCCGTCATTGGCCCAATCAGAACGCTTCATATTCCCGCAAAAATTCAAAATAGTATACTTCCCAAACATTTAAAAAAATATGTAAACTCATTTAAAAAAACTTTCCTCAAGTAATTATATTCAATTGTTAGTACTCTATTAATTTGACTAGAAAAAATATATATTTGAAAATATGAAACAACCCGATTGTAAAGTGATGAAAATAAAATTCCTTCATTGCTTCTAGATACTTCTTCCTCCCACACGATCGAGGCGAGGGTAGTGTTGGTGACGTCAAAGAATATTCAGTATCCATTCCAAGGTGAAGTATAGAGTAGTCTACGGAAACTAATGAAGAGGGTGGAACTAAAACAAGAAGATGTACTGAGCACCAATAGGAAGTTGGTACCCCTTCGGCTCTGGACCAATCAGGTCGAGATTTTCATTCAAGAAGCCAACCCCAGTAGAGGGGTTGAAAGCTTAAAGCGCTAGAAACCATCTGGGAAAGTGCATTGTTAAGTACGTCCTCACAACAAGTGGTTGAACAAGTGGTTCCCTGAGAATTTTAATAAATCCTCTTCTAAATTTTTAACACCCTCACAAAATTCGGGATCATATTGAAAATTTAAAACTTATTTTCTCTGACTTTTTTTTAGTGTCTAGTGTTTTGAAATTTTAAAAATGAGTGGGTCAGGCAAAGGTCTTCTTGGAATGTGGTTGTACAGAAGAGGCGAAGAATGGACAATCAAAGAGGGAAGTCCGATGCATAAACAGCGAAACGTGAGTTGAAGCAGTACAGAACGAAAAAACCTTCTATAAAATCGAAATCACTATTTAAAGATAAATCAAGTGTCCACTCCCGAGCTGAAGTGTTGGTGAATTGAGGCCAAAAAAATGTGATCGAAAAAAGTTATTCAGGTTCGAGGAAATGGGTGTGGAAGTTGACAATCTTGAAATGACACTGTCCTAAAATTAGTCCAGAAAAGTTAGCCAATTCCGAGAAAATCGACTAAGTATTTTGAGATTAAAATTTCATGGCAACTTAAAATCGGCTTTGGATAGCGAATAAAAAGACGAATTTTGAATTTTTTTGCGAAAATAAAAACCTACTCCCGAGATATAGGGATGCTGAATGAAAATTAAATTTTTTTGATCGAAAAAAATGAATGTGTTCCGAGACATCACAGTATGGCAGACATTTTTTGCTAAAAATCCGAAAAAAAATTGTTTACCAAATAATAATGATTGTAAGAAATGTCAATGTTAAAAGATTGAAAAAAATTATTCCTATATCAAAATTGTAATTAAATTGTAACTAATATTTTTGATACCATTAAAAAATATATTGTATCAAAAAATAATATTTAAAAAAAATCCTTTTACCACAATGTGTATTTGATTTTTCAAGAATTAACATCGTAATTAACAGGTTTTCCCTGACCGTTATAAATTTTTCTTTTGGGTATAAAAATAACCTTACATCTTGGTTTTTTTTCAAAAAGATCAATTTTAAACAAAAGATAGAAGAACTAAATTTTCAGTTAAAACCACTAATTTTCAATCAAGAAAAGAGGAATTTTCAATAAAACAGTTAAATTTTCCACCTAAGTGATGAATCTTTAAAAAAAATGAATTCTGGAAACAGATTAATTTTCAAATCAAAAAGAGGAATTTTCAACAAAAGAGTTGCATTTTCAAACAAGAACAATTTTTGAGTCATTAAAGAAATCAAAATTTCATCCAAAATGTTAAATTTTCAAGTCAAAAAGACGAATAGCCCGCTAAACAGTGAAGCATTTAATCGGTAAATATTAATTTTTAACCAAAAAATTTAATTTATAACCCAAAATATTAATTTTCTACCAAAATGATTTTTTAACTACAATGATGAATCGTCAACCAAGAAAATAAATTTTTAACGAAAACGGATAAATTTTCAGTTAGAAAAATTAATTTTTAACAAAAAAAGTGAATTTTCAACGAAAGAATAGAATCTTTTACCAAAAATATGTAGTTTTAACTAATGAGAATACTTTTCTACCAAAAAATACGATTTTCCAACAAAATAAATTTTTCATGAAATAGTTAAAGTTTCAACCACGCAGATGAATTTTCAATCAAGAAGATTAAATTTCTATGAGAAAAGATAAATTTTCCACCAAAAATGAAATAGTTTAATTTTTAGTTCAAAAATTAATTTTCAATAAAGAAAACTAATCTTCAACCAAAGAAATTAATTTCCAACCAAATAGTTAAATTTTCTACCATAGAAATCAATTTTCAACCAAAAAGACAAATTAGTCACTAAGAAGTTTAATATTCTACCACAAAAGTCGAATTTTCAACAAAAACAAAAAAATTCTTAACCAAATAGTTCAATTTTCAACTTAATTTTTTCAATTGAAAATTTAACTATTCCATTTTTGGTTGAAAATTTATCTTTGTTAGTTGAAAATTCGTGCATTTTGTTGAAAATTTTACTATTTGGTTCGAAACTTCAACTTGGATTTTTGGCTTGAAATTTGAACAATTTCTTTTATTCATTTTTTCTCTTTAGACTGAAGAATCTTTTTTGGTTAGAAACTCAACTCTTTTGTTAAAAATTCGTTTTTTGGTTGAATTCAAATTTTTTTATTTCAAACTAAACTCTTTTTTGGTTGAAAATGTATCTTTTTTAATTTAAAATCCATGCATTTTTTTGAAAATTCATTTTTTAAATAAAAAAACTAGCCTAAACCCGCGGCTCCGCCCGCGTGGGAGTTGAAAATTCATTTCTTTCGTTGAAAATTGAACTATTTTGTTGAAATTTTATTTTTTAAGTTAAAAATTCAACTATTGTTTAAAATTTCAAGTACTTTGTTCAAAGTTGAACTCCTTTACTACAAATTCATATTTTAGGTTGAAAATGTGACTACTTTGTTTTTGTTTTTTGTTTTTTAACTGAAAATGTAACTATTCCATTTTTGGTTAGAAATTTATCTTTTTCAGTTAAAAATTCATGTATTTTGTTGAAGATTTATCTCTTTGGTAGAAAATTGATCTTCTGGTTTGAAAATTCATTTCTTTAGTTAAAAATTTTACTATTTTTTCGAAAATTCTTTTTCTTTTTTTGATAAAATTCATCTTCATTTTTGTAGATTGAAAATTCAACTAATTAGTTGAAAAATTTAACTATTTAGTTACAAATTCATCTCTGTGGTTGAAAATTTAACTATTTTATCAAAAATTTGTTTCTTTAATATTAATTTTTCAATTCAAAATTTAATTATTGCACTTTTGGTTGAAAATGTTATCTTTTTTCTTTGAAAATTAAACGACTTGGTTAAAAGTTAAACTCCTTTGTTAAAAATTCATTTTTTTGTCGTTGATTTATCATTTTATTTAAAAATTTATCTGATTGAAAATTGAACTACTTTGTTGAAAATTCTTTTTTTTTATTGTGAAAATTATTTTTTTTAACTGCAAATTTAACTATTTGGTTGAAAATTGAACTGTTTGGTTAAAAATTAACTAATTTGTTGAAACTTCGTTTTTTTGTCGTTGAAAATTAATTTTTTAACTATAAATTTAATTATTCCATTTTCGGTTGAAAAATTATCTTTTTTGGTTGAAAATTAAACTCTTTGGTTTAAACATCTATTTTATATAGATGAAAATTCAACTATTTGGTCGAAAATTCATGCATTTTGTTGAAAAATGGTATTTTTCGGTCGAAAATAAATCTTCTTGTCTGAAAATTTATCTTTTTTATTCGACAATTTAACGAATTGGTTGACAGTTGACCTCGGTTAAAATTTAATTTTTTCTTGATTCGTCATTTTAGTTAAAAATGCATCTGTTTGATTAGAATTGAACGAATACCTTGACGAAAGTTCGTTTTTTCGGTAATTTTTTTTTCAACCGAACATTTGAAATATTTGGTTAAAAATTGAAGTTTTTGGTTGACAATTAGGTATTTTGTTGAACATTTTTTTTTTTATTGAAAATTGAACTATTTGGTTAAAAATTGAACTTTTTGGTTGAATATAAGGTTTTTTTTTAAATTAATTTTGTGGTTGAAAATTTATTTTTTCTCGATTCGTAATTTTAGTTGAAAATTCATCTGTTTGATTTAAAATTGAACTACTTTGATGAAAGTTCTTTTTATCGGTAAGAATTTATTTTTTACCTGAAAATTTAACTATTTGGTTAAAAATTAGGTATTTTGTTGAAAATTAGGTATTTTGTTGAAAATTATTTCTTTTTATTGAAAATTAATTTTTTAGTTAAAAATTTAACTATTCGGTTAAAAATTGAACTTTTTGGTTGAAAATTAGGTATTTTTTTTTTAAATTAATTTTTTTTTAAATTAATTTTTTAGTTGAAAATTTAAATATTACATTTTTGGTTAGTAAATTGATCTATTTTGGTTGAAAATTCAACTATTTGGTTTGAACATTTGACTTTTTTAAAAGAAAAATCAAACAATTTTGTCAAAAATTATTGTATTTTGTTGAAAATTTGTCTTTTTGAGTAAGAAATTAATCTTCTTGTTTAAAAATGCATCTGTTTTAGTTGAAAATTTAACGACTTGGTTGAAAGTTGAACTTTTCTGTTAAAAATTCATTTTCTTGTTTGTTAATTGATCATTTTATTTAAAAATTTATCTGATTGAAAATTGAACTATTTTGTTGAAAATTCTTCTCTGTGGTTTAAAATTGAACTATTTTATCGAAAATTTGTTCATTTAATATTAATTTTTCAATTCAAAATTTAATTATTGCACTTTTGGTTGAAAATGTTATCTTTTTTATTTGAAAATTAAACGACTTGGTTAAAAGTTAAACTCCTTTGTTAAAAATTCATTTTTTTGTGGTTGATTTATCATTTTATTTAAAAATGTATCTGATTGAAAATTGAACTACTTTGTTGAAAATTCTTTTTTTCTGGTGAAAATTAATTTTTTTAACTGAAAATTTAACTATTTGGTTAAAAATTGAACTGTTTGGTTAAAAATTAACTATTTTGTTGAAACTTCGTTTTTTTTTCGTTGGAAATTAATTTTTTAACTATAAATTTAATTATTTCATTTTCGGTTGAAAAATTACCTTTTTTGGTTGAAAATTAAACTTTTTGGTTTAAACATCTATTTTATTTAGATGAAAATTCAACTATTTGGTCGAAAACTCATGCATTTTGTTGAAAAATGGTATTTTCTTGAAAAATGGTATTTTTCGGTAGAAAATTAATCTTCTTGTCTGAAA
>CAKNYM010048332.1:81739-99552 GCA_932195095.1 Andricus curvator | reverse complement strand
GTTTTTGCGACCATACCAACTGTTCTCCTTGTAGCTCTCAAGGTAATAACAATTGAACCGTAACTGCTTCCAATTACAAGTACTGGAATAAAATATCCAAATGCAAGAATATATGCGATATATGTGATGTAGGATCATGCGTTTCCCAGGATACTCTCCAGGATATGTTTCACGATTGTGGTCCATAACTGCCCCAACCCAATAAGGGTGACGCTGATAGCGCTAAAGCATAAATCCATACGGAGAATGCATATAGATTCATTGAAGCACTATCTAAAGGGTATTTGCTATTAAAAAAAGTTGACTGTTCCGTGGCCGCCTTCGCAGTCACGACATTGATGGTGAGATGGAGGGGCTCTAAGCCTATTAGTGCCCCCAGGGCCATCGTGGGTGTCGACTTCGAGGCACCAGTGACGCCTCTCAAAATCAGTCCCCTGATTCTTTCCAGTCGAGACTTTACAGTGGACAGCAGATCGCTGTGTAGATCCACATAAGTGTCTCCGGTTTCAAGCCCCAGCTTTTCCCTATAGCTCTCCTACAGAGCCGTAGAGTCGCTACTAGCTTCTTGCACTTTTTTTCCAGGTTCTCGTTCCATAACAGCTTCTTATCCAGAATGACTCCTAGATATTTAGCTCGTTCTTTGATTTCTAGTTGTTGTCCTCCAAGTTTTAGTGTAATCGTGGTTTCTCACTTATACCTTCTGGTGAAAACAACCGCGTCTGTCTTAACCGGATTATCTGATAGTCCAGTTTTCTTGAACAAAGCAAAAAATTCAAATACGCATAACTTCGTACAAATTATTTTGTCATAAATCGTGCAAATACGCATCGCCCAATTTCCTCTAAAAACCAACATATTTTGTCCCTGAGAGATTCGGCGACTTCAAGTGTAGAACCTGCCTGATTTAAAATGTATTCGGTCTACATTAAATTCACTAGAAATGAAAATCTTTAATATTTGATATTTAGCGTAAGCTGTGACTGTCTCAGGAACATAAAATTCTTGCGAACCGGAGAAGAGCAAATTTTTGCCCAATTCCAACGGTTGAGAGTTGCGGGCGACCAGTCACAGAGCTCGAGTTGCCCCCCCCTCCCCCCGTTGGAATGCGCGAAGAGTCGCTCGGTGCTTGCGGATTGCCAAAAGATCGGCAGTAGTTTTTTCAGTAGCTTTTCGAGCTAAAGGCGCATCGTACTGTTGAGGATGATTTTTACTCCGGCTGGTATTTCGGTATGAGTTTGTACACCCGAATTCCATCATTAAATTTATCCTTGTACCATTCTTATCATTCTTTCATCATTTCTTTTCTCCCTTTTATCAGTTCCAAGGTTTAATTTTTAAGCTTCCAGCCGCAATTTTTCAGGAGTTCTCTAGGATCCTGGATCTTCCAGCATCGGCGGTGTCGGTGGTTTTTCATCAGCGATCGAAGGTGCCAAATTTTCATCTTTAGTTTCGGAAGTTATTACCCCAAGATTGTGACTTTTGAACGAGTCTCTCACGCTTTTTCTTCGTTCGGGTACGAGTCGCAATTTTTTTCTCTGTTTCGCGCGGACACTTTTATTTTTCGAGTTTGTCTCCATCACAACGTCGTGTATTAAATTTAATCAGTCGTGATTGGAATCCCGCGTGGTAGTCACAATATTTTCAACCCCATTTGTTCGCGCTTTTTTCTCCTGATTTCGCTTCGGAAGGGTTTTTTTTACCCTTGGTACATATTTTGCCCCTCCTAAAGTCGTATGTCAGAAGCCTTACAAGCGTCTCAGAAAACCCCGGAAGCATCTAAATCGCAAACGGAGGAAAAGTAAGAAGCAACAGCTCCTCGCATCCCGGGAAATAGAGAGTTCCGCTCTTCCTAATGTGCCTTTGTCTCCGGCCCCGCTTTCTGTGACCGTGAAGTCAAAATCCGGTCCCGTTTTTCCAAACGAGCTGCCGTCTCCGCACCCAGTTCCCGCCACTTTGGAATACGACCCGCAGTATCCAAATTTCTGGTTAGATTCTCTCGGTCTGGAATACGATCCAATGAGTCCAGCTTTTTATTCAGTCGGAATTCCAAAAGAGCGAATTCCGGAATTTCCACCGAGTTTTTCTTCTCTCGCTTCCACTTTTAATCCAACTTTCGAATTGAGAGAGGTGATTGAGAAGTTATGTTCATAATTTGAAAAAAATCATTTGTTTAAACAATTTATAATTATTATTAATAATATTCAATTTGAATAATGCTAGAAAGTTGCGGTTTTTTCTGAAATGTCCAACTATTTGTTTCTTTTCGCATTACGGTGAGATAATAATTGATTCAATTTAGCAGAAATAACTATTTAAACAAATTATTATTGTTTATAACAATCTTCTTCTTTATTAATGCAATATAGTTGCGGTTTCTTCTGAAATGTTTAACTTTTTACCTACTTTTTACTTAGTAAAGTAATAAATAATGCAAGTTAACAAACATAGTGTTTTAAACAATTTGTAATTGTTTATAACTATCTTCTCTTAGATAAGTGCTAAAAAGTTGCAGTTTTTTCTGAACTCTTAAACTTTTTGTCTACTTTTCACTTAGTGAGGTGAAAATGCAATTCATGAATTAATGCAAGTTAACAAACATGCTTATTTAAACAACTGATTATTGTTTATCACTCTATTCTTTTAGAGTATTGCTAGAAAGTTGCTTTTTTCTGAAATCTTCAGTTTTGCTTTGACTTTTTAGTTCTGAACAAATAATAAGTGAACTTCAACAAGAATGATTTTTAAATAGTATTTTACTTTTTTGAGTGAATTATTTTTGCTCTTTTCCCAATGTTTAAAAAAATTAATTTAAACAAAAAAGCTATCTTACACAAGAGACAAAAACAAAGAAAGGAGTAATTAGGAGTAGGTGGGAGAACTAGGTGTGTAAAAGTTTGTAAAAAGACTTATCAAAGTTTTGTTTTAAATTACAGCAAGAAGTTTATTGCGAAGCGTAAAACAAAAATTTGGAATTGAACATATTTTGATATCAGTCCCCTCCAGCAACATATATTCACGAAGAAAAAGAGATTGTTTGAAATATGTTTCTCTGTAATGTTTATTTATTATAGTTTATAACTAAAAAGCCAAATAAAAGTTAAACATTTCAGAAGAAACCGCAACTCCCTAGCACTTAACTAATAAAAAATAGTTATAAACAATGATAAATTGTTTAAACAACTATTGTTATTAACTTGCATTAATTATTACCTTAATTTGCTTCACTTAAATAATTTTTAAGTCACTCCAAGTGAAAAATAGACAAATAGTTAAAAATTGCAGAAAAAACCACAACTTTCTACCATCAAGCAAAGAGAATATTATTAACAATAACAATAAATTGTTTAAACATTTATATTTTTTAACATGATTAAAAATTGAACAAAAAGTGGAAATTTTTTTTAAAAACGGCCACTTTCTATCTCCAATCTAAGAGAAAATTGCTCAAAATAATAATAAATTGCTTGAAAAATTTATGTAAACATCTAATTATCAGTATAAAGTAGTCTTTTATGTATCAGAAATAATTTGCATTTAAAAAACCACACAAAAATCATAATTAGCGCCAAAAACTAGCAAAACCCATTTTTTCATTCATGGGGTTTTTTTGGGACCCTATAAAACATAATTATGGGCGTGATATTTGGAAAGTAATATTTTATTCGTATTCTAATACTAATTGTGAAGAGAAATGTTGAGTTTCAACTCGATTTAGCTAATATTGAGGATTCTGAATAAAATTTACAAAAACGTATTTTTTTTTCTCATGGGAAATACGTGTTAAACTTCATGGGGCTTGCGCCATGGCGCAACGAACGCATTCCTTTTGAGATGACAAAGTGAACAGACTAAAGCGAATATTATTTAAAATATTATTAAAATCTGTCATTAAGAAAAAAAGAAGGGTTTCTCAGGAGAAATAAATGTTTTTAAGTAAAAATCATCAAGTATTGATGAAGACTAACTAAATAGAGTTATTCGTGGCTATTGATGATTCTTCTCAACAAAATTCAAATTTTGATCGCACAAAAAAATAACGAAAAATCATAAATTCCATTTTGCGGTCAAACTATATGCAAGATATGAAAAAAGATGAAGAGGCAAAAACTGTGCAGATAAAAAATATCTACAAATATGTTATGATCACTTTTTGATAGGATGCGTAGTTTTTGTTTTATTCGTAAAAAAAGCATTGAAAATAGAAAAATTAAATCTTTGCAAAAGCGACGCAAGGTACGTAAAAAGATGATCGACAAAAATTGTGCATTCAGAAAAAATCTACAAATTTGTTAGCAATCACTTTTTGGCAGGATGCGTAGTTTTTGTTTTAATCTTAGAAAATAAAATTTAAAAAAATGAAAAGTTAGATTTTTGGACAAACGAGACAAGCTATGAAAAAATGAATAGACAACAGTTGCTCACACAAAAAGGAACTATAAAAGTTTGTCATAAATAATTTTTGTAAAGAAGCGTAGTTTTTGTTTTAATCATAAAAAAAGCATTGAAAATAAAAAAAATTAAATTTTTGGAAAAAACACACAAGAGACGAACAAAAATTAATGGCAAAAGTTGTTCAACCAAAAATGATGTACAAATTTGTTAAAAACTTTGGTTATACAATTTTTCTTAAAAACACTTTACGCTAGGATGCGTATTTTTGGTTCAAATCGTAAAAAATAACATTGAAAAAAAAAATTAAATATATGGGAAAACGACACAAGTTGCAATAAAATGTTTAATAACAAAATTTTTTACATTCTCATCTAGAGAAGGTATTAGATTTGTGTAATATTCGCCCCCCCCCCCCCGATTTCTGTCAAATGTCCACGTTTTTAGACCCCCTGAACCCAAAAAACCGGTTTTTACGAATGAGTCTGTCTGTATGTATGTATGCATGTGTGTGTAGCTGTATGTATGCATGTGTGTGTCTGTATGTATGTATGTATGTATGTAGATTTTTAGTCTGTTAGCACGATAACTTTCGAAAAAATCAACCTATGGGATTGGGCTTTGGTATACTTTTCAAGTGTCCTAAAATAAAGGTCAAGTTCGTTAGCCAGCCATTTTGTATGAAAATGTAAAAAGTGAGAGCATTTTGAAAATTTTTGAGACCATGTTTTTTCCAAATTTGAAAATGATATGCACGGCTGTTCATAGTACTCAAAAATTCAAACAATTTATTTTCATGACATTTTTTGATAAAATGAAAACTTTCAGAGTTACAGCATTTTTAATATCCAAAAAAAGAAACGAAAATTAACATTTCCAGCCAAACAACGCACGATACGAAAAAAAGTCAAGACAAGAAAAGTGTTTCTTTTTGCACGCCCTACAATATTATTATAACAACTTTTTGAATTTTTTTGAAAAATCGAAAATTCACATTTTTATTGCACAAAAAATAATGAAAAATCCAAAAATTTGATTTTACGGTCAAACTATGCAAGATACAACAAATGATGATTCCACCAAAATTGTGCACTCAAAAAAGGTCTACAAATTTGTTATTGATCACTTTTTGACAGGATCTGTAGTTTTTGTTTTATTCGTAAAAAATAACATTAACAGTGAAAAAATCGGCCCGACAAGCGGGCACATTCTCATCAAAACTTTACTGATTTACTTTATTTTTCATCTCGTGTGTGTTTTTTCACAATATTTCACTGTTTTTATGTTCTCAATACTATTTCTAACGATTGAAACAATAAAATAAAATAATAATTCAAACAAGTTATTCTGACTGAAAATCTGACTTTTATTTCAGAATGCGTTTTGATCTTTGTTTACTAAAATAATTGCTCTGAAAAAATTCGACTATTACATTTATATTTCAAGAACTATGCAAAAAAAAAAAGAGTTATTGGTTCCTCGTTTAGAGGTGGGCATGGGCAGATGGAAACATATGAGCTCCTATCTAATACAATGCTGCTGAAGGCTGGTGACCTTCTCAGCATAAAACATCAACTAATTGCGACTCTCTCTCGGTTTCCGTTCCTTGCCCCCCCCCTCCCCCCCAGTAACAACAGCATAAAGGTGGCAGTTGGGTATACAATCTAAACATGAACAATACAAACAAAGTAGCCTCGGAATGGACTGAAACTTTGATTGACGAAATGCATACACACGGTAAACGTAAAGGTCGACTTTCAGCTGATGAATTGGGACTGGGTGTCTGGAATGCTAGGGGGGCGAATGATCTTAAGATAAGAGAATTGCGAGAAACTATGCGCGTAATGAAGGTAGATATTTCATGTGTACCTGAGACAAAGAAAAAGGGATGCGAAAATAGAAACATAGAAAATGGGGTGTTGAAAGGCGGTTTTAAAATATGGTCAGGAGTAGATAGGGAATCACATGGTAGTCAAGGGGTCGGTTTGATTATGAATGAAAAAGCAAAATATATGTTCCAAAAACGACTCTTAGATACTTTTTTTCTCCCCTTTTCAGATAGTTGGAAAAAAATCTTTCTGATTGTAGGATTTATTAGGAAGATATGAAAATATACGCTGAAGTAAAGGAATCACTTTCTTCACTTTAAATCAAATACAACTTTAGTCATTTTTATCTGAAGAACATTGAACATAACATATGTTCGTTGCGAAGAGCGACGACCAAATTGCGCGCAGCAAGCGCGCTCAAACTTTTGGGTTTCTATTATACGATGAACAGAAACGAGCGTGAAGCGCGAGGTTCACATGATGTTTAAACCAAATATTAAGCGCGAAGCGCGAGTCTCTTGATGAGAATGTGTTCCTTAAGGTCGATAGAACCTTAAGTAAATTAGTTCTTCTTTTTATGTAAAACTGACATAATTAAACCAAAAGCAGGTCATAGCGATGAAGCTTACTAAGAGAGTATTAGCCCGCGAAGCGCGCAATAGCGAGCACACGAAGTGTGAAAACCTAGACGACAAATGTGTCCGAGCGCGTAGCGCGAGGTGAATACATTATCGAGCGCGAAGCGCGAGATCCAAGAGGTGCGCGCCCTAGGCGCGCTCAAACTTGCGAGCCGCGCGCGAAGCGCGCGATGAGAATGTGCCCGCGAAGCGGGTAGATTTTTTTTTTATAGGAAGCGCATTTCTTTTAATTATAAAAACAAGACAATGCAAGTACGTTTGTTTCAATACCAATGCATATTTTGAATTTTATTAATATAAATTTATTGAAGTGATACATTTTTCAGGGTCGTTGAGGATAACATTTTTAATGCAAAATAAGAAACAAATAGTAAACTTATCATGATGATATACATTTGATATAACAGTGTTGAACCCAATGTAGAAAAGTTCGCATCTTGGACAAAATCGAGTGCGAAGCACGAGACACGTGATGAGAATGTGTTGGTGAAAGCTGAAGGAGCTTCAACAAGAGAGAATTTACAATAACCAAATTACAGTTGTCGATGCTTTGACCTGTACTTTAAAAGGTCTGTGCACAAATATGGGGGAACTACAAAGACCGAGCGCGCAGCGCGAGGTAAATACATTATCGATCATACATACATGGGGTAAAATTTCCCAAGTGTCCCCGCCTTAAATTTTGTTATCGCCTACCTCATTCAAACTCCGCCAGATTGTATCGCTAGTGGACTTCTTTAAATTCTGTGAAGGGGGCGCACCTAGTACAACGGGTTGTCAAGATACAGGGGACGGTTCAATCCGACTGCTAACTTTCAATTATACATAACTCCTGATACAGTTATCCAATTTTACTTTTTTATCAGGGTTTTGAAAGAATATTTTAACAACGTTTACAATAAAAACAATCATCAAACAATAAAAAAATTATTTCACCTTGATGTTTCATTTTAAAAAACATTTTTGAGATTTTCTCCCAATGCGGCATTTTTGATATTATTTTAATTAGGCTAGAAAAAAAGCTTGATTTTTTCTCTTGAAAAACATCCCAAACGAAAACGAGGTGGAAAGTATTGGTTGAGTTATAGAAGGTCATACGAGCGCGGTTGCCCCGCGCCAACTAGCCACCGCGCTACTAGGCGTGCTCTAGTGACTCAGTTCTAATAATTGAGTGAATACTAATTAAGTGAAAAATCTGTAGTCCACCGGAGTTCACCACCAGCGGTAGTATTGGCCCAGTACAATATTGAAAAAATGACAAAAATACGAAGTTTAAAAATATGGTTCATGTGTTCTCAAATTTTGAATAACTATGAATTTAAAGTGGTCTAAAACAGTTAAAAAGCAAAACGTTACCCGAAAGTTTGAAAAAATTTGATATTAAAAAAATTGTCGCAGTTCGCGATAACATTTCTAAGTTCCATCTATAAAAATTTCAAATGCTCATCAAAAATGACATTTTATGTCATTATAAAAAGTTTTCTAATGATCTAGAACACGAAAAAACGAAATATTACACGAAGGAGGATTGTAATCGACTTTAATTATTTATTTAGAAATTATTTCATTTATATTGCCCTTAACAGTTAATTCATTTTACATCTATATGAAGTCGTATAATGATATAGAAATTAATTAGAAAAAGAGAGTTAAAAAATTAGTGTTTTCACTTTTTTCAGCTGTGGCTTATGAAGATTGTTTTTTCATTGACTTTCAATTCTATAGATGTAGAGTAATGGTTAAGACTTCTAAGCAGGACCATTATTATTTAAGGAACAAAATACTCGCAATGAAGTCAGTTTTTTTTAATACCTTTTTTGTCATATCTTTGGAGTATAGGAATAGTGGGTGTTAAAATTAACCAAACAGTTTGAATGAAATTTACATTTTGTGTAATTATAAATGATATTCGGACGATATGCAGTCGTATGATGATGAATGGATAAAGTAGATGCGTCCTACAAACAATTGAACAATTTTTTTCATCATTTTTAAAATTAGCTCCAGCATTTTCGTACGCCAGCAGTTTTCCAGGACAGAACCGGTACTGGTGTGAAGTGCCGCGCCAGTACCGCTTGCCAGTATTGCGGAGCTTTACTAGGCAGGACTGGGCCAGTACTGCGCCAGTAGTGTTGAATTTCCATTTCGACCCTAGGTTTATTCTTTGATAATAAATATTTCTTTTAATATGAATTTCTTTACAATTGCAGCCTCAAGTGAAATCAGTATTTCTCGTGAGCCAATTTAAATCCTTGATAACACAAATATTGCTAAGGAAATATGGTAAAAATTCAACTACATCCACTCTCAACTGTGTCCACCTCAATAGAATTTATGATTTTTTTCTAACCAAATGGATCTTAGAAGTAATAATTTATCATCTAGTACTCAAAAACGTTAAATATAAATGTTTTAATAAAATGGTAGCATAAAATGTGTACAATGTTTACTTTTTTACAGAAATTTAGTGCGACGCATTTCATGAATTTTATTCTCTTTAGCACTGTGATATTAAATGTAAAATTTCCACATAGCATGTGAATATATGTGCGCATCCGCATGGAAAGAGCCCATATAGCTGGTTCAAGCTTAGGAGATATTTACGTTTTTCTAAGTCAGGGTCAACTGTTCCTCACTTTCAAAGAGTTTTCTTCTCGAAAAGTGGTTTTTTGAAGTTTCAACTTCAAAAATGCCCTGGCGACTCGTTTTTCCACCTCAAGGATTTCGCCCAAGTCAAAATTCAGGCCCTATAGACCAGTGGAAATTGCTAATCAATTAACAAAAATTCCGAAGGTCTTCAACAAAACTGTATATTTGTTTTTCATATGCTGAACATAAAGTAAAATTTTGCAAAACGTGATCGGGCCGGCAATTCGTTTCAAAAAATTAATTTGCAAAATTTGCCCTCCATTGCTCCACGAAAATTAAAAACATTTTGCAAACTTGAGTGAGTGATTATGAACTCAGTCTCTATTCTGTATTAAATTTGCAAAACGTTCGTGATGCGGCAACATTATTAATTATAAACAAATTATTATTTTGTTTATCACTCCCCAGCGAAAATACCGAAGGTTTTGCAAAATGTTATTCCTGCTTCTTTCCATTGAAAAAATACTATTATATGATTTGCAAAACTGTATGCATAATGCAAATTATCGGTTTTTTAATAATGTTGCAGTTTTTGCAATTCGACTCATAAAATTCATGCGAGAATTGCAAATGTTGTGCGTTTTTGGGTATTAAATGTTGGAAATGTCAAAATCTAAAAAATATTCAATTTTCAAAACGTTGCACGACCGGAAACAATATCAAAATTGCAATTAAACAAATTAGGTACTTTGTTAAACTAGCCAAAATATACAAACGTTCCGCAAATCATACTGAGTGATAATTAACTTAGTACTAACATCCTATTAGATTTGCAAACTGTTTACTACGTGGCAACATTGATAATGATAAAAAACCTTATATTTTTTTAAATTATTCCTCAGATTAAATTCTGAAGGTGTTGCAAAAAGATTGTATCCTACTACTGAAGGGTTCCATATAGTTTGTAACGGATTTACTGTTTTTTTTATTGGATAACGCAATGTGGGATGAATACTACGATCCATTGCATTATATATCATTTTCGAGGATTTTTGAAGGTTTCTCGTTTCTTCAAAAAACTTTTTGAAAATAATAAAATAACTGACGGTATAGAAAAAAAGAGGAAAAATTTGAAAAAAAACGAGTGACAATATGTAATTCAGAAATTGCGTGAAAATTTTCTGATAAGTGAATAATTTTTTTTTATAATTTTTATAAGGTAATCGGAGATTATTTAAATTTATATGTAACTATTTAGTGTATTACATATCGAGGGACGAGAGATGACAATTTTTATAACGCATCTCCCATAATTTTGATTTGATATATCTGTGGAACGAGTCAATAGTAGCATTTTTGCCCTCAAGGTTTGAAACTCTACTTTCAACGCGCTCCATCAAGCATCAAAAGTGTAACTTCCGATAACTGAGTTATGAAAACAAAATTTCTATTATAATATTAAGAAATTTAAATTTTTTTAAAGTTATAGTTTCACCGTTATTGATTGAGATAGTTCATCTTTTTTAATTTTTCAAAAGCCATTCGTGAGTTCTTTGGTTTTTCTGAATTTTAACTGTTCTGTAACTGTTTTTTTCGAACATTGAAAAAAAACTATTATTTTCATTAATTCTTTTCTTGGAATTCCTGTACAAAACCAGAGATATTTGGAGGTTCCTTTTATAACACCTTGAGAATTCAATCTGAGGAATAATTTAAGGAAATATAAGTTTGTTTATCATTATCAATGTTGCCAAGTAGTAAACAGTTTGCATATCTAATATGATGTTAGTACTAAGTTAACTATCACTCAGTACGATTTGCGAAACGTTTGTACTTTTTGGCTTGTTTAACAGAGTACCTAATTTGTTTAATCGCAATTTTAATATTGTTGCCGGTCGTGCAACGTTTTGCAAATTTAATATTTTTTAGATTCCGACATTTCCAACATTTGCTACCCAAAAACGCAACATTTGCAATTCTCGCATGAATTTTATGAGTCGAGTTGCAAAAATGCAAAATTAATTTAAAAAACGATAATTTGCGTTATGCATACTGTTTTGCAAATCATATAATAGTATTTTTTCAATGGAAAGAAGCAGAAACAACATTTTGCAAAACCTTCGGTATTTTCGCTGGGGAGTGATTAACAAAATAATAATTTGGTTATAATTAACAATGTTGCCGTATCACGATCGTTTTGAAAATTTAATACAGGATAGTGACTGAATTTATAATTACTCACTCATGTTTGCAAAATGTTTTGAATTTTCGTGGAGCAATGGGGGCAAATTTTTCAAATTATAAAAAAACAACTATACAATTCTTTGGAAGACCTTCGGAATTTTTGTTAATTGACTTGATTTTTATGTCTAATTCGACTGGTCTACTACTTTTAACCGGTAACTCCTACCTTTACACGGAAAAAATTTATCCGTGAAGAAGTCACGAACTTGTAGCTAGGTCTCGGATACGAGATAAAAAAATGAAACATTACATCCTTATTTCTATGAGAAATATATGGATAAATTTCGAAGTTTCTTACGAACAGTTCGAATTTCCTACGAACAGTTCCTGAAAATTTCAGACTGAAATATAGAGAGAAAAAATTTTATTTCTGCGACTTATTTTTATATTAATTTATAAATTCGCAACTCAGAAGATTCGAACCCTCAAGACTGCTGACTCACCAATTTCTAAACACATAAACCAGGAGTGCGTAAACACGCGCAGCCATCAAGGCCAAACAAAATAGGTATTATAAAACTTCTAGCCACTCATCCGACGAGTTCGAGGCACACTTACAAGCGCGCACACACACCACGCGTTTAGGAGAGTGTGTGTGTGGGCCACGTACATGCGAACCTACGTCCAAGTTCCCAGATTTTTCGGGCAAGCTCGTGAGTGCTCTGAGAATCTTTTCCCAATCACTCGTAATATTTTTGTAATTATTCACGTAAAAAAAAGTGATGAACCGTTTTAGAATTTTCACATCGTGTTCCTCAATCTTTCTCAAAGTTCGCAGGTTATTTACGAAAATACATAAATATCCGATAAATTTTTCTCATATCCGAGACCTAGCTACTAGTTCGTGACTTTTTTACGGATAAATTTTTTCCGTGTAGTAGGCGCTGGGAGCAGGAAAGTGTTGGAATTGCAACGATTATTGCGATATATATTTAAGTGTGATAAAATTGCGAGAAGAGAAGATAGGTTGTGCCCTCTTCTCTGGACCATAGGCAAAGGGCCTGAGGGCTTTTCAATAGTTCAGTTCTGTCGTGACAAGCCGTCGGGTAGCACGCAGAGGTAAAGACTCTTAAGGTATATACATAGTAAAGTTCCAGTTTTCATTTCCATTCTAAAGTTTCAAGTACTGTATCTCAGTTTCCTTTGTACATCCAAATATACAGTTCATATATTTATTTCACATATAGTGTTTGTTTCTTTTGACCTTTTTGTCATACGCGCTTACTATATTCCATTAGTTCCAACAGAAAGTAGGTTCTAGAAAAGTAGCGATTTCAATGGAATTTAAACCCTAATTTGATGCTAAAAATGTCCGAAATCGACCGCTTTTCCACGTTTAGCGTCAAAGAAGAGTCTGTAATGAAAGCACATTAGACCCTCTTTTGATCCTGCAAGTACTACATGTAGAACCTGTAGCAATAAAGCAGGTTCTCTATAATCTTATACCAATATGGATGAATAAAAACAACCAT
Source organism: Andricus curvator (assembly GCA_932195095.1). Taxonomy (NCBI): domain Eukaryota; kingdom Metazoa; phylum Arthropoda; class Insecta; order Hymenoptera; family Cynipidae; genus Andricus; species Andricus curvator. Next base: position 86,391 of record CAKNYM010048332.1, on the reverse strand, counting down.
TTGTTATTTTTCAGCAAAATAAAATCGTATCTGTGATATAAATGTCAAGGATATTCTCAATTGTTTGATAGATATATTGTTCATAATATTCAAATCGAAAGAAAGTTTTCTGTGCATTTATTGACCTAGAAAAAGCATTCGACAAGGTAAATAGAAGTAAACTTTAGGAAGTCCTTAAAGAGTACGGAGTAAATGGAGGGCTCCTACAAGCAATAAAAACAATATATACATGTAGTAAAGCGAGTGTAAGGGTAAATGGGAAACTGAGCGACTGGTTCGATATTATGCAAGGCGTGAAACAAGGATGCGTTATGTCCTCGTGGCTATTTATCATATTCATGGATAAGTGTCTAAGAACTGCACTCTTCGACGAAGAAGGTGTAGATCTCCAAACAGTCAAGGTACGTGGGTTAGCTTTCGCAGATGACAAGATTGTTATGGCAGAATTAGTCGAGGATTTGCAAAGAATGTTGAATAAACTTAATTGTCTTAAATTTAATTGTCATAAATGATGAGAGATTAGAACAAGTTGACCAGTACGTGTATCTAGGTAGTCTATTAACTAGCGACGGAAAAATAGATGGGGAGTTAGATAGGCGCATAAATAAGGGTAGACAGGTTATCGGTAGAGTAGGATCCATCCTCACAACTAAAAACATATCAAAAAAAGCTAAAATGGCCATACATAATTCTATATTCGTACCGACTGTACTATACGGTAGCGAGACATGGACCTGTCAAGAAAAGGACAGGAGTAAAATTAACGCGATCGGCATGAAACCTCTGCGCATAATATGCGGGAAAACACTGATGGACAAAGTCCGAAACGAGACTATCCTCAAAGAATGTGGTACAGGAGAGACACTAGTTGACATATGGGAAAGAAATCAGTTAAGATGGTTCTGACATCTTGAAAGAATGAAAGATGAACGATTGACCAAACAAGTGTATAAAGGTAAAGTAAATGGTAGAATGCCCAGAGGTAGACCGCCGAAAGAATGGTTAGAATCTGTAAATGGGACATTGATCCGTAGAGACATAAGAAGCCATAGAAACACAAGAGCTTGCATGAAAAAATGCATGGACGTGATGGAAGCTAGAGTAGTATGCCAGGACAGAAAAGTGTGGCGACAAATAGTTTGTAAACAGAGTGACAATAGAATGAATGACGCCTGAAACAATGACCTTGGATACTAATGGGCCCAAGTGGGGAACCATACATAACAATTTTGTGAGGCTCTTCACTTGGGGTGATCGCTAGAGAGATTGATCAGCAACCTGGGTCGGAGCAGTGTTGCGGAATAAACGTGTCATTTAAATAAATAACACGAGAATTCCAGATCAATTTAAAATATTTCTACCTAACACCCATATACCTATCTACCTTATACCTACATACCTTACACCTATATACCTATTCAACCTATACCTATACACTCATATACACACTACTATTCTCCAACCGAGCAAGTCACGCCTACCCCGAAAGGGAAATGGCTTAATGGTATAATAATAATATCGCTCATGCATAGTACACTAAAAAATCCACAAGTACCAAGGATCGAACCCGAGTTCGCACGCACACACTGAGTTTATTTGCCAAACGCCTAACGCCGTAACCGACTCAGCTAACGAAGCACGTTAGGATGTCTGCGATGAAAATGATTAGCACTTCACCAATACTTTAAGGTCCTAAATCTTTTTAAATACGAATCAATTATTTGAGTAATGACTTTTTTTAAACTGTTTGTGCCGTTAAATATTTGAAACTATTTTTAAAGAGTTCACTATAAATTTTTTCTGTTATTTTTTTTTCAGAAATATTCGCCTTTACACGCTTCAGAAGAACTTGAGGCTAGATATTTAAATTTTATTCTGTGTAATAATCATTTATAAAAATGTTTATAACAACGCAGTAATCGACATATTCAGTCATTTTCCGTTATGAATATTATTCTCATACAAAATTTCAGCATTTTCAGTTAAGAGAAAATATTTCTCTGCGATTGAGAATTGCAATGAAGTATTTATTTATATAAAATAATTGCCTGGGTTTGGATGGGATTGCATTGTTTGGTCACCTAATTTCAACTAAATTTTTACAATGTATACACAAAAAAAACAAACACTTAATTTAAGTCGAAAATTGGAATTATCTTAAGGTGTAACAAAAAGAATCATATGAAACATAAAATTAAGAATTTGTTATAAACATTAAAGTAAGCAAACAAAAAGGCTTAAAATCAGGCAGTAAACACCTAAAATTGAGGTAGTAAAGACCTGAAATTTAGGCAGTAAAGACCTGAAATTAGGACGATATTTATACTGAAAAAGTAGCATAAGGTTGAGATGACATTGAATTAAGGACTCTCCTTGCTGAAAGTAAGTCGCATATTTATACTGAAATTATGCATCTCTCCAAGGAGTTAGTCGATTGGATTGTCCTTTGGTAAAGTTTTTTAAGGCCTAAAAAAAGCATGAGTTCATTAGCCAGCTATGTTTGACCAACGATTCTGGTATGATCCTTCGAAAATGCTTTTTAAAAAATGAAAAATTCCATTTTGCAGCAAAACTATATGAGATACGAAAAAATGTTGTATAGTAAAATTGTTCATTTCAAAAAGATCTACAAATTTATTTGAACGATTTTTTTGATAAGACGCATATTTTTTGTTTTAATCGTGAAAAACGTTAAGAAGCAAAATTGTTCACTTCTAATATATCTATAAAATTTCTTTGAGTCATTTTCTGTTAAAATGCATAGTTTTTGTTTTAATAGTGAAAAATGTTTTTAAAATGAAACTCGATTTTCCGTCCAAACTATGCAAAAAAAGAAAAATACGAAAATTTGTTGTTAATTTTAAAAAATGTTCTTCGTGTACATTTCCTACAATAACTGGCAATAAAAATTAATGTGAAATAAAGAACAAATATTAAAAGGGTAAAATAACGTGTTCGTTTATTTTGTACTATCCAAATCAGCATTTTCGGACCTAGGCGTAACGTTTAAAAAAATTGCCTTTTAGAAATATTCTAATAACCGAGTCCGAAGGGTAAATTTCAGTTGTCAAGACGACCGTTAATTTGATATATAGTATACACAAAGTGTAAGATTTAAAACATGCGTGCCCTAGTCTAGTTTTGAAATCGGTTTTGATCTAATGTAATATTTTGTTGTTATCAGCAGGTCAAAACAAAATGTTGCAAATCAAAATTGTTCACCTAGAATAGATCGAAAGAAATGTTTTAACTGCATGTTTTTCAACAAAAATACCATAGTTTTAGACAAAAAGGGGTTTCTGAGCTGGATTAATGACAATTGATTAATAATTTGTTATGTAGTAAGCAAATTATTATTTTTTATCATTAGAAAAGCTCGTAAAACGCGCAAGATTTGTGGTATCAATTGATTATTTGCCTTAATATTGATGATTATTATTTGGGTGCAAACGTTACTTGCGTTGATAATCATGCTAATGTTTATGATAGAAAATTTTTGGTAAATAATGACATATAATGACATAATTATCGATTGACCAAATGCGATGGCAATGACTCATTGACAGTTGATTACAATATGAAAAATGGTTTTTTAGTTTATAAGATAAGATACTACGACGAGAAAACATTATTTATAAAATTATTGATATCAATAATAATTTTTACTCATGGCCCAAGAGTTCTTACAACGGTTGAAATGTTTAAACAAATAAAAATTGTTCAAATAATAACAAAATATTCTTTAATAATATATTATCCCAAAAGACGATAACATTTCACGATTTAGAGGGAAAAATTGTTTTTAAGCAAATGATAATTGTTTAAACAATTTAAAATGATTTAAAAACTACTTGGAAACTCGTCACTCATCGATTAAATATAATTCATATTCAAAAAATTCCAAACCATGTTCCGGGTACAATAAAAGGGGATTGGAGGAATTTTTGTTTAGTATACTATATCCTATAACTTTATACGAAAGCGAGATCGTTCACCTTGAAAATTAAAAATTGGCAGGTCTTTTAATTTTTGTGAAATTTAGTGAATTTATAGACATACTCCCGTGCGTGCAGAAATTTCCCCATCTTTCACTATTCGATGTTGGGTTCTGATGGGGCCCCGACCAGAATTTCTAGTCTAGAAAAAACTGATGATGGCCCTATCAGGCTCTAGTGGGCAATTCATAGCTTTGAATAAGTAAGGAAAATCTATTAATTAATTAATTAATATCGAATTGAAATATATTGCACTTAGATTGGAAATAAATATACTTTTTTTATTTTTCGAGTTTTATTTCAATTTGTATTATGACATGAATTTAAAGAAATGGTGTCAAGATATGATCAATCATAACCTACCAAAGTTGTTTATCATTTTTTTCTACATTTTTCTACATTTTTTTAAATGCTTCTTCGCGCGCTCAAAGAAGTTTTCAAAAGTTATTTTGTAACATAAGACAACTTAATATGAGTTTTTTTATTGTTTAAAAAAAAATGTTAACATCTAAAATTCCGTTCCGTTTTGTTTGCAAAATTTCGTATGTTCTAACAAGGCCTTAGAAAATAATAAAAATTAATTTCTTTACTCTACAGTATCTTTAACTGATTTTATATATTTCCGAAAATTAACTGTATAAGCTAGTGGAGCGGGCC